>JASPKZ010007506.1:127500-170000 GCA_030220185.1 Diploptera punctata
TTCACTCCAGTAGAAGAACGAAAAAATAAGGACAAGTACGAATTCATTAACTAGTGTAAATAAGCTTAATGTATAGGCCAGATTCTCTCACATTTGAAACTTAAATTAATTGTTTTGATTTCCTTAGTACCTACAAATTTGTAACTTAGCCAAATTTTGCTGACGCTCAATCCCTGTTTTAGAAAAAAAAATGAAAAAAATGGGACTAAACTGCTGCTCAAAATTAAAGGATCAGCTTCGTACCCTCGAAAAAATAGATAATTTTTAAATGGCTGTATCTTCGCGAAAAATGGTCGGAAAAAAATGGCGTCTTGAAGCTTGAGGACTCTAGTGTCTAAATCAGTAATGCTATTATTTTTGTCATCCACCTTGGTATTTTTTTTCAGTATTAAGTGGAAGAAGCAGAGCGCCAAAAATTGTCAAGTTTGACTTGTTAGATACTTTTTATGATACTCGTACATCGCTTTCCAGTGAATATAATGTAGTTATATTATAATGATTTCATTGATTTGTTATCTATTTCTTCTAATTTTAATGGGGTTTGTAACACCCAATTCCTGCGTTATTATAAGATTAAATGAAATAACTCTGATGTACCTTTTTAGAGACTATTCGATTTTACTACACCATAGAAGCGTAGGAGTTTTTGTTGTTTTTTTAGTATTATTTACAAGTTTTCCAGATTAAAGATAAGTAATGAAAATTGTGTTTGATTTATAACAAATATTCAGAAATAAACATAGATTATTAAAACAAAAACAAATATCTATTTTTTTTTCGTTCAAGTGACAACCCCTTTTAACTGGTTTATATAAAGTAGAACTTTATTAATATACAATGGCGTAACTTTCAGCCGGATCTTACACAAAAAGTGTCTCGGGCCCAAAAGTATTGATATAAGAATGTTTTCTTCTTTTTAATAAAAAATCACTACCATCAACTGTTTTTTATGGACAGATAACGTAAACGTTTACTAAAGAGGCCTCTGCACTCATAATGTAAATTTATCCACGTTAAATAAAATGTAGATAGTTATTCTGAAGATATTTTAGTGGTGTATCTCCTATCTAACTAAACATTTCAGCTCGTACATTTAAAATTGCTTACGCTGTACCAACTTACGGTAGAGTAGGGTCTAAGGAGTTGTACGTTACGCAACTGTTAGTAGATTATATTAAATTATTTCATCCATCCATAGTAATTCTGCCCGAGGGCAGGTCCTTCACTGCAATCATAGCATTTTCATGCTATGCTTGCAGCTTTACTAGGGAATTGTAGATGTGGTAGCTTCCCGTTGCTTTCCACACCGGTGAAGAATGATAATGATGATGATAATGATAAGGATGATGCTGGCCATATGATTTCGGGGACCGTTTGGGCCTTAAAGTTTTCCTGACATTTGTCTTACAGGTGAGGAAAAAAACCGATAAAAACCTCACCCAGAAAACTGCCCCGACCGGGGATCGAACCCGGGTCCGCTGCTTGACAAGGCAGCACGCTACCTCGAGACCACAGCGGTGGACTAATAAATTATTAATATTCCATTTATTGTTTTAGGAATTTTGAAATTACCGAAAACGCTCGAACTCAATACAATAAGTTCATACTTCAAAAAAAGTAGAGAAATAGATAATAGCATTGAATTACGGGAAACACCTATAAAAATATCTAGTACATCACCATTACGTTGTGATGATGGAAGTTTTAATAGTAATACTTTGTCAGTTTCTGTCAATGAAACGTAACTTATGATTTAACGATAATCCGAATATGAACTAACAATGAAAACAATAAGACATCTTCGTTGGAATCGACAAGCAGTAACAGTACTTTCGCCAACGATATAGGGATTTTTGTAAATAAAAATACTTACTTACTCCTGGCGCGACAGGCCTACAAGGTCCTTAGCCTACCAGCCGGCTGCTGGCCTCACATCCACATGTGTCAATCACAGAGGTAGATGATAATCAGTCAGTGTAGGGGTGACATGTGGTCAGCATGTCGAGTCCCCCAGCCGTTATAACTGGTTTTCTCAACCTGGAGCCGCTACCTATTGTAGCTACCCAAATGCATCACGATGCTGGGTGGGCACCGGTCCCATACCGACCGAAATACCATGAGAAAATTTCTTCCCCCATGGAGACTCGAACCAGCGCAAGTCCCGTAGCTCTGCGCCAAGGCTTCCTGCCTTAACCACTCGGCTACGGCGCGGGGCTTTGTAAATAAAAATCTCGATGAATATACAAAGTGTCAATTATTGGAACGGCCTTGGGAACCACGAAAGTCATATAAACCCCCACATTCACAAAACAAAAAAAAGTGTGGGAAGGCGTTGAAGTGTTATTTGGGTTATCAGAACTTGGAACAAAGGAATTGGCTAATTATTTCCCACAAGAAACAGGGGTTGTTTGTAAGTTCTATGTGCTGCTTGCTGATGAAAAGTGTGGCCGTAATAAAGGAATTATAGCGCAAAACTTGTCAACCAACCGTTGACTTCATTTGCCAAGCTTTGAAAAAAAAATGGACACTTACAATCACACGAAGACACCTCTTACCACAAAGTATGCGTTCAAGCTGGTCTAAACATCCTGTAAAACTACCACAAAAGTCTGTTGAAAATCAGGCAAATCAATGACTACAACAAGTAAAAGAAAACAAAGAGAAACTTCGGCTAATAATAGAATCTACAATACTCTTGGGTCGACAAAAAATTTCTCTAAGAGGCCACCGAGATTATGGCCGTCTCGATGAAGAGGCTGGGCTCCGTAATGAGGGTAATTTTGAAGAATTGTTAAGATTTAGAGCGTCTGCAAGAGACGAAAATCTTAAGCGACACTTGTCAACAGCTTCTTTAAGAGCCACGTACTTAGGCAATACAACACAAAATCAATAACATGCCGTGGTGAATAAAATAACATATACAATACTGAATCAAATAAGGAATGCGAAGTATAATTATGTTATATTTGACGAAACAGCAGATATTTCTAATACAGAACAGTTTTCTTTGAACTTGAGATGTTTGTATAAAATGAGATTCGTGAAGATTTCGTCAAATTTATTGAGAGCAATACAACTGTCAATCCAGATCAAAATGAAAATAGTGAAAAACTCCTAACTGGAAAGGCTTTATGAAAACGTACTGCAAGAACTGTTCCTAGACTTAAACAACTGTGTAGGAATTGGTACTGACAGTTGTACTGTAATGTCTTCTGAAGCTTTCGGTACAGTCACTGAAATACAGAAAGTTGCGAAGAAAGCATACGCTTAGTTTATTGTTTGGTCTTACGACTTACAATATGAAAGTTGTGATATTATTTGTAATGACTAAATACTGCTTAAAAACTACTAATGTTAGTTTAAAAACATATTATTAGCACGCTAAAATTTACAAATTGAAGTATTTGTTAATTTACACGGATCCATGCCCCGCCCTAAATTTACAAGAACCCATGGCCACCCCCGAAAATCTGTCCTGGAACCGCCCTTGAGTGCGCATGCGCCAGAGTTTATAGAGTCAGCGATAACCCACCGTCGAACGACATATCGATTATTATCGTTGTTTCGATTGTTTTCTTTTATGTATTTAGACACTTTAAAAATGTAATGAACCTAAAAGCTAACTAACTAACTAACTCATATTTAACCTAATTCAATTACTCTAACCTAGGGCGGATCCAATGAAACGCCCATTTTTTACACTCCTTAATAATCACAACCATCGATAACCCACAATTTGCGTATTTGAATAAATACTTAAAAATTCTAAAATAAAGTTATAAAAATGATTTTAAATATTTAAAAATATTTTTAAATGTTACTAAATACAGAAGAAGAGTCATGAT
This sequence comes from Diploptera punctata, assembly GCA_030220185.1. Taxonomy (NCBI): domain Eukaryota; kingdom Metazoa; phylum Arthropoda; class Insecta; order Blattodea; family Blaberidae; genus Diploptera; species Diploptera punctata. Next base: position 131,346 of record JASPKZ010007506.1, read on the forward strand.
TGACAACAATAAACAGAACAATCAAAGGCAAATGTTTGTAAACTTGAGCCATATTTTCACCAGTTTTGAAACAGATATTCCATTAGGTTTGTATTATATTGTGAATCTGTATTTTCTCTATTGATCATATAATTTCACTCAAAGTATATGAACAACAAACAACTGCTTGAATCATTTGAAATGTTCTTTTCCTTTTCTTCTCTCTTATTTAGCTACTCAGTTCTCTACAGTGCTTCTACATCTATATTCTATAACTACTCACTAACTTGGTTTTATCATTTACATGGAACTAACTTACCTTATATTTAGCAAAATTTGAAATACAAACTTTTTAATCCACAATACCATTACCCCAGTCATTTATTTTGTTACGTTTTAAAACGAAATATTTTGATCACTTTATATGTTTATGGTAAGAATTTTGTTTGAAAGTATTTCGTTTCGCATCATCTTGATTATTCCTGAAATTGAAAGAACACGAAATTATAATAATGTTTACAGCAAGAGATAATTTCGAAATATAGGAACAGAATTCATATCGTAACCACGCAACCACACGCAGTCCTGATGACATTGTTGTACCGCTATGTTCAAATGTCGTAGCTTATTTTGTTGAGATGGCTGAATGATCTTTCTCATTATTATCTATTTTTCAATAAAGATAACAATAATTATATATGTGCAGTGCAATTTGAAAAACCTCTATAGTAATGTAAGTCAAAAATAATAATCGATGATAAAATATTAGAACAAGTGAATAGTTTCAATTGATCATATGTTGTTAAAATTGAAGATATTAATGATAAAATAAATAATCTAAATTTAATCTAATGTGTGGCACTATTACAAGAACCTTTAAAATACAAGAAAAGAAACAAAAATGAAATGTTATAAAGTAATGGATGTTCCTTTAATGACGTAAGAATCAGAATGTTGGACATCACTAAAAGACATGAACAAGGATTGGAAGCAATTGAGATGAGATTTTTAAGGAATATAGCGGGATATACTCTGCTGGATAAAAAACGAAACGAAGATATAAGAAAGGAACTAAATATTTTGAAACTTTCAGATCGAATCGTTTAATATAATAACACATCGAAAGAACATGTTGATAGAATGCCAGAAGAAAGATTTGCAAAATTATAAACCAAACGGAAGGATAAATGTTGGACGCCACACAGAAGTTGGTCTGAAAAATGCTAACAATTCTAGCTTACATGAAACAGGAACGAGCCAACGGATTAATCCTTGGATGAAGAAGAAGAGTAATGTAAGTAATAGCTACTGTCGAAATTTATTTATTAAATTTTACAAGTCAAAGACTTTTCAAGGTCTATAAAAATCATGTCGGTTTCTACATTAAACTCTCTATGTTTTCTATAATCTTAATCGTGTGAGACCTTTGCGAAAGATTGTTGTACGTGGTGGGTTTCCAGCCCGACGCACAATCCCCAACCTGGAGGACCGGAGGTTTTCTGTTGGGATCCCTTTCCCTTAGAAGTTTGCATTCTCTTCGGCTGACGAAAGTCCTCTTCCTGGCTTTATTTTCGGAGTTTTCCATCTCCTGGGGTAATGTGCATTGGGGCTTTGTATCGCAGCTTAAGTAACGATGGCACTATCAGTGGCGATGTATGGAAGTGAGGCCTGTGACCTGAAGGAAAAAGAAAAAAGTAAAATTCAGGTAGCGGAAATGAGATTCCTACGGACTGTAAATATTAGAGAGGAACTAAAAGTACAACCACTTCTTCAACAAATAGAAGAACACAGAAACAATTGAATAGAACATCTGCAAAGAATGGCAGAGGATAGGATACCAAAGATTGCACTGATGTATAATCCTGGAGGACGAAGATCGGTGGGAAGACCAAGAAAGCGCTAGACTGAACAGATGTGATATCGGAACAGGGAAAGACCTAAATCCATGAAAGATGATGATGATGAAATTTTACAAGTAATTTATTATGAATTTTACGATCTAAGTGAAATAAAATTAGTCATTTTTTTGCCAGAAGTTCATATCTAAAGAATCTGAAAAGACAACCAAAATATAATCTAAATAATGGTTATCTTCGACTAGACAAAAAGAAGGATAATTGCACTGGTCTACAAAAATGAACTTTTTTTTTCTTTCACATGAATAAAAATAATAGATTCTAGAAGTATTTGTCATGCTGAATTCAAATATCATTTCAGTTTTTCCCCAACAGACAGGAGTTTTATGTGATGTTCATTAGAATTTTTTATAATGCTGCATAAATAGTGATTTTCGGTCATATTTTGCATCTGGAACATTTCTCTTCTTGGCCCAACAATAGTTAACCAGCTTTTAGAACTCCACTTGTCTTGATACCTGTTTTCCATTGTAGGCATTTGTTGATGGTAACGCTCATCGTGTTCATCGCTGACAAATACTTTACTTTCCAATGTTTATTATTATACAGAATTAGTCATTTTAAACAATTGAAATTCCAACATATGCCCCATTCTACTTGTGCATGTGTAAGAATATAACAATGTTTATTTAATATATTAAAATTGTATTTATATATTATAAAATTCTCCCATATAACTTATATAGTAATGTGCTAGATAATACACATTTCTATTATTTTTTTTCTGAATTTCGAATGTTAGAAATGTAACTATATTTTCTTACACGCTTAGAGGTAAAATCGTTATTCTAGCAATGAAAATGTAGTCTTGCGCTTGCTTTGTTTACATTACAACTGGAACTTAGCTCGGAAGAGATATAACCTTTTTTTTTTATTGCGGATGAGCCCATGTAGGACTACGCAACGTACTTAGAGGCGTTTCCTTTGAGCCCAAACTTCTTTCATTCTTTTGCTATGAGCTTGTTTTCTATCATCTGTCCAAGTTGTTCGAGTTTTTTTTTCTTCGGTTTGTCCTCTTGGTCAAGTTGCCACTTATTCACCTTAATTCTAAATATATCTCTGTTTGGGATATCTTCTTTAGTAATTCCTGCCAATTTTAAGTCCTTTTTGACTTCATCAATCCACCTCATAGTATCCACTGGAGCTTTACTTCTGTTTTCGTAGAATTCCATTATCTGTTTTGTACGCCTATTTGAGATATAACCTTTTATTATTTATCGTAGAATTTATTAGTAGTTATTGAATTTCGGTTAGTTAGTTTTTAAGATTTTTTTTTATTTGCACAATTCAGATTGAACAAAATCGTTGGTTGACAAGTAAATAATTAACAAAGTAAGATTAGGGTGAGTTATTTTAATTGCATGTGTCAAGATGAAGTAAAACTGAAATATAGATACTTATAAAGTAAACAATACAGATCAAAAAAGTGGTTATAGAGGAGGTACAGAATTTCATTTACTCTGGGATAAACTATATACGTGGCCTCTAGCTTTAAAGAAACTAATCCGTTTCCAAGCAATTTAAGAATGGGAACCCAGGCTCTCAAACGAAAAAAAAAACACTATAGATAAAATAAATATCCATAGAGAAATAGAGCTGAACAGGGCATCACCAGTCCCTAAAACAGCCAGGAAGGGACAGGGCACAAGGGAAGAGAGAATGGAGGCATCTTTCCTTGGAAGGGGACGGAAACAACCCGATGAAATCCCCAACCGGGACCCATCTAGGCTAGGTTTGTGGTAGGCTGAGTATCCGACAGGAACTCAGTTGGCTCCGTGGACCTGGATTCCCGAGGGGAACGGAGATGGACTGAATACATGAAATGGAACACTACTTTTCCAATCACTTATCGTACGTATCAAACGAAAAATATATAATTATAAGTTAATATTCATACAGAAACGAATCTACAATCACATACATTTCTTAGATTTAATTTTTATCTCTGTCAATTGAAAGTTGAATGTCTTCTGGTACATATCCAACATTTTTATGATTCATGGTTCAAAATTAGATTGGTTTCGTATTTAGATAGCTCCCACAGGCCTTGTTTAACAAACCCATGACATGTGTGGAACTAATATATAAGGATCCATCTTGAAAATGACTAATAATAAAAGCTTTGATATATATGCGTATTTGTGTGTGCGCGAATTCTTAGTAAACTCTTCGGATACAGTTCGACAGTTCGGCGACAAATACTTCAAAATAATCTGTATGCGTAAATAATTACCACATCGTTGGTTTTCTTTCTAACTTATTCTTAATTTAACCTCTTCCTTTCTAGGAACTTTTGTCTCCCATGCCAGCTGGACCTTACAGTGACACCGCCTATTGGAACAGAATGTTTATACTTTGGATAACAGATATACTGCTTTTTACCACACAAGGACACAGAAGGCCTCCCCTAATGAGAAATCAGCTCAAAGCGGAGTCATCTCCACGACAGTACGAACATTTAACAAGACATAGCATACACTCACACATTTACACTGAGCAAAAGAATATGATAAAATTAATTATGATGGCGACATTCATGTTTTGGAACAATTTTGGCGTTAAAGTTCCTCGAAATTTGTCTTACAGTGAGGAAAAACATCTAAGAAATCTTATCCAGGAAACGTATCCGACCCGGAATCTAACCCGGTCCCGCTGCATACGAGACTAAGATGTTATCCCGAGATCACAATGGTGGATCCTTGGATGAAATAAAATAAGAATTGAATGTAATTAAACACATTGTTGATCTTAGGCAACTGACAGTTTATAAAATAATGAAAATAATATAAATTATGAAGAATATTTTAGTAACTAAACATAAACTCACTGTCATATAGAGCTGAATATGTACACCACAGAGTTCTCAATCAGCTGATGATGGAAGGAAGATCTTCTCAAACTTATTCTAATGTAGATATCAATTAAGTGGAGTTTAAGTGTATTTCCAACTACTTTAGTCTCTAACATACCTTAAGGGTAAGGCATCTCCCTGGCCCATATGAGCTAATCCTAGGGAGTAGTAATTTTTGTTTGTGTCCACTCCTGTTCTAATGGTCGCATTTTCCTGATTTTTGCAGAATACTTTCCTCGTCTTATTGTTTTATCAAATAATGGGATTTGTTGCGAAACATCGAAAATTGCGACCGCAAGACCGATTTTTAAATTTTAGTTTCAAGTAAACTTCTACGCCTAATAGTTCGATTTTGTTGGTTAATGAAGTCGACCTTACATTTTTAATTCAGTGCTATATGCCAAGTTCGGTTCTGATGAAACAAAAATTGTGGCCGGTAGGGCGTTAAGGAACAAACATATAGATATGCACCGTATAATGTATTTATATATTATATAAATTTTGATCATGGTCATTTTCTGTATCTGCTGGATAGGATCCGTGAATATTGTAAAAAATTTTTAATATTTTCGTGAGAACAACCCCAATAGCTTCATTTCTTAGGAATTCACTAAAATTATAATTCTTCGAAAGTAAAATCCTAAGAAAAATAATACTCAGGAAAATGGAGACGAAACTTGGATAATTGAAACAAATTATGAATTCAATAAAATAGTTTAAAATAATAATAGGACCTATTGTTAATTTCATAAAGTTTCAGAGTTTGGTGTGGTCATGCACATAGCCTAGAATTGTTCTATTAATAGTATATTACGATGCGAGGTTGGGAAGTCGTTTTTACAGAAGTGAGGAAAATGTTTAAAACCGAGCGATAGCGAGGTTTTTAATTTCCGAGGTTCTATAAAACACTTCACAAACTTGCGTTGAACAATATTTTTTGCGCGATGGTGTTTTAAAAATAATAAATAATAGTAAAATAATAACATCTTTGTTGAAAATATTTACGTTCATTATAAATAACTGACTATAGTTAACAATGTGGGAAATGTTTATTAGTTGAAATTACAGGAGGCTGTGACACGAATTTAGTCATAAAATGGCGGCAAGTACGTATTTATTGTTTTATATTGTTTCAAACGAAGTTCAATTAATTTAAAATGCTGTGCTCTGTTTCGTATAATGTATATTAACATACCTATTGGATATTATATATATATATATATATATATATATATATATATATATATATATATATATAATTGTATGTAGTATACATAAATTTAAGTGGTTTTAGATCTCACATGTAGTTTTGTAATATGTAAAATTGCAGTATAGTTATTTTATTACAGTATAGTTATTTAGGTTGGCAACCCCGAAATGTAGGAAGTTGAACTTTCAATAATGGTCGCCATTTCTGTAAGTACGATTGCACTATCACGAAAAAAAGAATTTTACTATTTAAAAAAATGCAAGTGGAAACTTTAACAATTAGCGCTGAAGGCAGGCCTAAAGTTAGAAGTTAGATGAGAAAACCATATGTTACAAGACTTGAAGTAAATGAAGATAAATAATTAGATTAGTTTTTATCGTGAAAGGAAGTGTTAGATTACGCTAGATAACATTTAAACAACGGCGGGCTCGGATTATCAATGCCCGTAACACAGCAACTTGTGTAGGTTCATTACACATAGAACCCATTGTTATTATGAATGAATTGGGAAAACAGCACCATCGAGACTAACGTACGTACTGTCAAAAGAGAACTTCTTCATCACGGACATCAGAGTGCAGTATTTCCTACCAAACACCAAAGCCTACGAGGAGACACTCCAATTATTGAACGAGAAGAACAATGCCATCTGGCCGGACTTCTACTTAACAGACGCCATGACAACAGTGGAATGGAAGAAGGCAAACTATGAGCTCCGACACAGTAACACGATTCGCTACGCACGGCTTTCATTACAAATTCTGCCAAGACAAGACATTCCACCAACCGAATGATGATTGCGTGTGCAAACTGTGTAATAAATACTGTGAAAGATACCATCACAAAACTGCAAAAGAAGAAAAGTGTCATAAAAAAATTAGGACTAGAATAGTTCTATCTTTATCTATCTTCGGGTTTTTAAAGCTGCTGCCGTCTTCCCGTGCCAAACCTCCAAAGCCTACGGTCTTGGGCATCTTCGATGCTTAGCCCTCTAGCTTGCATTACTGTCTTCATGTTTTCCTTCCATGTTAATTTTGGTCTCCCTCTTTTCTTCTTTCTGTTCGGATGCCATTCATATAGTTGCTTCGGCCATCGCTCATCTTCCATTCTTAAAACATGTCCTAACCACTTCAATTCCTTCTCCTCAATTCTTTCAATTATGCTTTCTTCTGCTTCAATTATGTTTCTAATTTCCTTATTTGTGACATGTTCTAATTTAGACTTTCTGGCACTTCTCCGTAAATAATTCATTTCTAGAGCTATTAGTCTATTCTTGTAGTACTTATTGATTGTCCATACCTCACTTACATACATTGCAACAGATTCCACCAATGTTTTACCAATATATATTTTTTTTGTGTCTTTCCAAATATGCTTATCCCACCATATGGAATTTAACGATGCTATTATTTTGCTACTCAATTCAATTCTATGTTTTATGTTCTCTTTGCCTATACTTTCAATATTATCCATAATTATTCCCAAATATTTAGTTTGGATTCCTTCTTCCAATATTAAATTTTCTCTTTCATTGCTATTTATTTCCAGATATTATGTTTTTGTAAATTTACTGTGAGACCCCATGATTCATATGTTTTTTCAACCTCTTTATCATGAATTCCATGTCAAATTTGTCTTGCGCTAAAACCAGTTGATCATCGGCAAATTGTAATGTCAGCAAAAATCTGTTGCCTATTGGGATCCCCATACCTTTGCAGCTTTGTTTCCATTTCATTAATATAAATTCTACATAAATATTAAATAAAATTGGTGATAGACTGCACCCTTGTTTCAATCCCTTTGTGGTTTTTATAGGATTAGACACTATATTTCCAATTTTAACATAAGCGGAGTTATCTTTATAGATTTGTTTAATAATTTCTATTAGGTTTCTATCAATATTGTATTTGTCCAATACTTCCCATAATTTGTTCCTCGGAATTGAGTCATAAGCTTTCTCTAAATCTATCATTGTCAAATGGGTTTCTTCTGCAACTGCAGTCCGTTTTCAATTAACTGTTGTATTGCAAATATGTTGTCAACACATGACCTTCCTGGTCTGAATCCATTTTGATCTTCTCCTAATTTGTCTTTAATATCTTTTTGTAACTTTGTTTTTAATAACTTCGTAAATATTCTATATAATGTGTTATTTACACTTAGTCCTCTGTAGTTTTTGGCGTCTCTCCTATCACCCTTCTTGTATATTGGTACAATGTAGCTTATTTTCCATTCATCAGAAATCTTCTGTTTTGCAATGCACTTATTAAACAAGTCCCTCAATCTACCTATTAAATTTTTTGGGCCATATTTAATTAACTCATTGGGTATGTTTCCCGGCCCTGGTGCCTTTTTATTCTTTAGGGTTTGAATTTCTAATTCTATATCTATTGTATCAAATTCCAGGGCGTTCATTTCTATAGTTGGATTTTCTATCGTTTCCATAAACTCATTTCTACTTTCTGACAGTAAAGCTTTGTAATGTTTTTCTGCGTCAGATTTTACTAACAAATATATCTTGCTGGATCCTTGGTTGGTTTTCAGTGTTTTTAGAAATCTCCATACTTCTGATGATTGTGATCCTCCTATATAACTTTCTATTTCTTGGCATTTGCTTTTCCATAATTTGTTTTTTCTTATATCACTTTCCTTTTAACTTTGGCGTTTGTTCTCTTGTATTCTATCCAATTCTCTGTTGTTTTATTTGCCAAACATTCTAAGTAGCATTTTTCTTCTTTTTGGTTAATTTTTCAATATCATTATTCCACCAATCTTGTTCCGTTTTCGTTACTTTTGTCTTTCGTACTTTTTTCTGTCCGGCTTTGATTGATTTGGTCTTTTAGCATTTTGTTTTTTTTAATGTGTGGGGAGTTAGCCCATAGCATAAACCGCCACCCTGGAGGACCAGGAAAATTTCTGTCTGGGTCTTCCTCCCATAGCCTTTGAAGATCCCTCTTCACCGCAAGGCAGCGTTTCTCTATTTCCCTTAGAGATAGGGTTGCCTCTTCCGCCAGATCCGCCGTGATGAAGGACTCGTGATGAAGGACTAGAATAGTTGCACATTGTGCACATTTTACTATTATTATTATTATGAATGAACAGAAATGAAACTATTTTACTGTGTTATTATGTAGTGTGTTGTGATTTTCTTGGTTTTAACGCGCCAAGCATTCGCACATGACTCATATCGCCGTTTTCTGGGCTGGACCCACGGTCTCAAGGTGAGGATACAACCCTTCCTTTGGCCTTAAGTTGTCACATAGGCTCATAAGGGAACGTCAACTATTGCATGCCGAAACCTGCCTTAAAATTTCTCCCAGAGAAGCGTTGTGAAGTACCAAGGCAGTGTCCAAAAAAATCTGCCGCTTTTAACTCTAAGGCACAGAAATCGAACTCAAAATCCAAAAATGGCAGCCCACTGTACGAAGCAGATGTACATCCCTGCATGAGTTAAGCACAGAGTGGAGTGAGGAGGAACGCGTCGTGAATGTTGAGATGTGAGGGTTTTCCAGTCTGCCAATACAGGAGTTGTATTATTGCTCTATGGTTTAAATGAGAGGTTTGGCGCTAGATTTTGAGTATTGCAGTTAAAATCGGCAGATACTTTTTTGGACACGGCCTTTGTACATCACAACGCGTCTCTGGAAGAAATTTGGAGGTAGGTTTCGGCATGCAATGGTTGACAGTTCCCTTGCTACAATCTTAAGCAAGTACACGTGTACCGAAATGAACATTTCGATACAGGAATTACGTTTTACTGCGCAAACTATACGTCATCGCGTCTCCATCTCGAGTGTCATCTTTATGAACAGTGCCAAATGCTTTCCTATCTATCCCTTCCCTTTCCTAGTGCGCACCCTGTGCTATCGCGCATTCCCCCTCTCCCTGTGAACTCTCATAAATAGCTGTGTATTGTAACATCGCGGTAACATCGGGGGATCATCTACTTAGTCACCGTTGGAGTCGGGTCAGAAAAGCTCAGGAGAGCTGGTTATGTTTGTTTAGTCCAGTGAGCCAGGGTGGGGACGCCAGGACAGTATTTCCCCCAACCCGAGACTGGACTTGAGTGATTGATCATGTATGTGTGTATGTAAGTTGATTTGTATCATATTTTCTTTTTGTATAGATGATCAACTATGATTTCTTTTCTTTGTAAAGCGAATATTTATTTATTTATCTTTATACCATATCTGACTAAATTTTGACTCGCATTAAAAGCTTTAGTTCTTTTTTTTTACTATTTCATTTTTTACTATTCATTCAGTAGTTAGCATTAGTCAGATGTCTAAGTCAAATTCCAAAAGCTTACTCAAGCGTATGTTAGTTCCTTTATCCCAAAGCTTCAACGATTGCATTTTATAAGTCAGTAAATATTACATATTGGGAGAATTTATTAAAGAAAGTTGAGTTCCTCTTTGCCTCTATGGGCCCGGGCAAAGATGTCACAATTGGAACAATCTATGCCTTCCAATCAAAATAGTTATCAACAATAACGGTTTGATTCTGAAATTTTGATACGGTGCAATTTCTGGTAGTATTGAGCGTGGTTGCGCCGGTGCACACGATTATGCCTCCCCCTTCTGAATCACCACGACCACATATTTTAAACGTCAGTGATTTGCTAAACTTGATTATTTTTCCTAAATGCATAAGGTGAAGGATGATATTAAATGAATGAATAAATAAATTAAGATGAAGTGAGAGTATAGAAGAGGAAAGAGGAGTGGAGAGTGTTGGTGTAATGAAATTAGGGAAGCTGGAGAACCCCGATAACAAATGAAGCGTCGGTAAGAAATCGTTGAAATGGCCAAAGAATTCAAATAAATTAAATTATAGTCCATAATAAGAAATATGTTTTGTGTTTAAAATTATTCATGTTTGAATTATTTGTGCGCATTTATAGCCTACTGAGAATGTTGAGTTTGCAGTGGAAGACCATCTCTTGGGCAGAACACTATGTATATGTATCTAAATAATGAATGTCTTCAAACTTACCCAATTTTAGTAGGTCTATGTAAACTTGTATGCTTTCACGGCCGGTGTCTTGATTTCTGTTTGGTTCGTCTTCAGGGCTAAAGGGCCGTGGTCCAATTTTCTTGACACTCGAAGTTTCGTCTATTACTCCGGTAGATATCTTCTGGAGCTCACAGTGAGCACGCAGAATCTCCTGAAGATGTCTACCACAGTAGTAGACGAAACGTCGAGTTTCAAGAAATCTGGGCCACGGTCATTTAGCCCGGAAGACGAACCAAACAGGAATTCAGCAGATCTTTTTCAAAATATAAAAGTAGTAATCAACTAATTAACGGAGTAGCACTATTAAAACCAGAATTTCATGACCACCGGGACATAAGTTATCCATACATCCCTATCCTGAGTTAATATTTTCTAATCGTTTACGATACTACAGAAAGCAATACATGAGAGTGGCAAATTAGCCATCAAAAATTTTAAAACATTACATCGTTGCCACGTTACAAACAATGTAATCTAATACATTTTAACTACGTTCTTAGTACATAAGAAACAAACATATTTAAAAAAAGATATAGGCCTACTAGCTAATACCCGGCGTGCGCTGCTATTCCTAAATAAATGTTAATGTGTTTTTACCATCAGCCTTGAGCTGCTATGCTTGCCCGGGAATCAGTTTATCCCGATTTTCTTGGCATCAATGAAAGACAAAAATGGTTATTGTGAGTTATCCGTAAAAGATAAACCTATCTGTCCTTTTTTTTTGTAGAGTTTATTAAGATATTCAATTCCGTGTACAATAATTTGGTGTATTTGTTATGGTTTAGGCAGAGTAAGCCATTTAAGCGTCAAAATAGAGACTTTATTTCACGTTTTTCGCTATAAATGGTGATTTTTAGTGGTGAAGAGTTTGAATGTTACAATTCCCTTTCTAGCCTATGTTCATCCCGGGAATCTCCTGAACATTTTGCAAAAAAGCCCATCAAAATCGGATCAACGGTATGGCTGCGCATAGAATACGAACAAGCAAACAAACATTTTATATATTACTAGCTAATACCCGGCGTGCGCTGCTATTCCTAAATAAAAGTTAATGTGTTTTTACTACCAGCCGTGTGCTGTTATGCTTGCCCGGGAATCTGCTTATCCCAATCTTCTTGGCATCGATGAAAGACAAAAATGGTTATTGTGAGTTATCCGTAGACGATAAGCATATGCTGTCGCAGACTTTTTTGTTGAGTTTTTTGAGATATTCAATTATGTGTACATTAATTTGGTGTATTTGTTATGGTGTAGGCAGCATAAGCCATTTAGCGTCAAAATAGGGACTTTATTTCACGTTTTTTTTCACTATAAAGGGTGATTTTTAGGGGTGAAGGCGTTGAGAATTACAACTCTTTTATAGTCTATGTTCATCCCCGCAATCCCCTGAACATTTTTCAAAAAGCCCCATCTCAATCGGATGAACGGTAGGCCTATGGCAGAGCAAGCATGCCCGGGAATCTACTTATCCCGATCTTCTTGGGATCAATGAATGACAAAAATGGTTATTGTGAGTTATCCGTAAAAGATAAATATATGCTTTCGCTGACTTTTTTGTAGAGTTTTTTTTTGAGATATTTAATTCTGTGCACATTAATTTGGTGTATTTGTTTTGTGTTTAGGCAACGTAAGCCATTTAAGCGTCAACATAGGGACTTTATTTCGTGTTTTTCACTACGAAGGGCGACTTTTAGAGGTGAAGGGGTCGAATATCACAACTCTCTTATAGCTTATGTCCATTCCGGGAATCTCCTGAACATTTTGCAAAACAATCCCATCAAAATCTGATCAACGGATATAGTCGCGCATAGAATACGAACAAACAAACAAACCAACAAACAAACAAACAAACGTTGATTTTTATATATTAGATATGTATGTCAGTGACGGTATTCTAATGGCTACCAAAGTCAACTCTGGTTCCAAGTTCTCAAGATTCGAGTCTAATGAAAGTAGATGGATTTTTAAAATAAATTTATCCAGTTTAAATTAATTTGTATTCTACACGATCAGCACTATCGCACACAAAAATGTATTATCTTACAAGCTATTCACATCTGGGATGTGGCAAATATTATTCACATAAAATAGAAGGTGATTTTCAAAACAAATTAAACAAATTTCGACATATTTGCGGAACAATAAGACGAACCTTGAAAAATAAAATAAAGAAAAAACATCAAATTCTTTAAAACAACGACCATACATGTATGAACATATGGCTGTGAAACGTAGGCACTCAATAGACTTAAGAAAAGAAAAATTAAGAGACAAAAATTAAGTTTTTGGGATCAGTTACTCGATACACTATAAGAGATGAAATCAGTAAGTTTACAGTACGAAACCAACCATAAATTTATAATTAGTAGCAGAACTATATTAGATTAAAGCAAGATACATACAATGTTATTTATAAATACGGATCACACGGGCAGCAAGCCGTATGTGCTGTTGACAGTCCGTATCAATAAATTAATGTTACTGTATTCATTATTTTAATTTCTTAGAGAGAAATAAAACTTAGTTGCAATTTGACTGAAGGTGAAGGTGAACGACGTTTGAAACCGGGATCTCGAAAACACACAACTTTATGAGGTGAAATATTAAAATATTGTCTCTAAATCATTTATAAATTAAAAATCTAATTATATTGTTGTAATTAGCATTCACTGAAAACAGAATTCAAAAGAATGGTATTGTATCTAATGACATATGAAAGAGAAACATTGAGAAATACATAAGGGTCAAAATTTGAAAATCATAAATGGGGGATAGGTGCTATAATTCTGAGTTGGAACAGCAGTATAACTCGGTTGAAATTATAGCTGATATCAATGCACAAATATTGGAATGGTTAGGACATATTATCAGAATGGAAAAAGATAATTGGACTCCAAATTTGCCTATCAATTTAACACCCGAAGGTAGATGTAATGTTTGAAAGCAAAAGGTAAGATAGTTGGACAATGTGGAGCTGGATTTGCGAACTCTGGAGGTCAGGAGAGTCAAGGCTACTAACTAGAGCGGCTATGGTTAGTCTCAAAAGAACGTGAAGCCAAGAAGAAGAAAAACACAATTGTTAAGCCTATATGCATTCTTGTAATATCAATTAATTTATTATTTCTAAATGTATGTATTACTAGCTTGGGGCAGTATTTTGAATGGCTGTTAATGTCACCAGAATTCCACTTTAATTTAATTGGGATTTGTGGTAAATAGTTGATGCCCTACCTCAGTAGCTAGTCGGTTCCTGTTTCAGGGTGAGCGCTGAGACTGCTATCTACGTATATAGGGTTCGGAAGGAGAATTGCGTGGGAACAGACAATCACGAAAAATGAATATAACTTTATTTTATTTAATTAATGAAGTAAGGTCGATACATTTTTTTGCACCGTTGAATTGGTATTGACTTAAGCTTAAGAATTATTAATTTCACAGGAATTTCTAAGTCCCATGACTCGGATCCCTTCTCGAGTACCGAACCTATGCTATCTCTGATATAAGTCTTCTTCTCTCTATAAACGGTTGAGTATAAGTAAATTTAATTTGTCTTCATGAGTTTCGCATCGAAGTCAGGAACAATTATTTCCATATATGGTCGTATACCCTAACTCTGATTTTGATTGGTTAGAATATTCAATCACATGTCTTCTAAGGGCGTAAATATTTTATTTAAGCTGCCGCCTCCATTTGTAATTTTATTCTCATGGCTAGGGAGCGTGTTTACCAGTTTGGGCTTTCCGCGATTGTAAATTTGGAGTTTCGACGTTTTCTCCCGAATGTGATTTTTCAAGCTAGACCCAGCTTAAGGATTTCAGGTCTAATTAGAGGAGTTACATATTTATGACTTCTTTTTACTTATGTTTTCAACCGCTCCTTTGTGAGAACTATTTTACCAATACGATCTTTATTTAATTTATTTTTTAAACTATATTCAGTTCCTTCCATGTTTATTCATTAATCATATTCCTTAATCACTATACTAGATTAGGACCGTATCTTATTCGCCATACAATGCCTCTTGTTAAAACAAAAAAAAATACTAACGTAAATTTATCTTTTTCTTTTTTTTTTGTTTTGTTTAACAATGCTCCCATTCCAATACTCGTTATTAAATAAGCTAATTACATCAAACCAAATGTATTACACTATTCCTTTTCCTTCAAGTACCATGTATGGAAATACTTTTCTTTTTTTTTTACAAACACAAAGTAGTTTATATTATTGAACATATATCGTCCTGGTTTACTTACAGTTTTCTGCATATTTCCACTAGAACAACAACAAAAAACATGTACATTTAAAATCTATATGCGATCGGTGGTTAAATCCTTAACTTTTTTTTATAATTCGTAATCAACATTTTTTTTTTTATTTTTAACCTTATGGTTAATTTATAAATATCCCATACATCTTCTTGTTTTTCACTTGTTTATACGTTTGTTTCTGTTTTAATTACGTCATTTTTTTCACACACTAGGTATATATATATATATATATATATATATTTGTGTCAGTCTCACTGTTCTCCCACGCGAGGTAAGTTCACATCTAATTTTCCGTATCACTCAATTCTCGCAATGTCTTGCGCACTTTATTCATTATTATATCATCCCTTTATAGCGTTCACACTTTCCATGGTTCATACTGTACATATTCACTGGGAGTTTATAATAATAATTAACTATTTTTTTCTTATTTTGTAACACTAATTTGCTAATATTTTATTCTATTTGGGTCATTTATTTATTTAATGAGACATAGATCTTAATGTTGCCGTAAACATATTTGCCCTCTTTTAACAAATGCAGTCAATTAACTAATTACTTTTCCTATGTAATTTTCAATGATTATCCTTTATAAATAAGTATATCGGTATTTAATAATAATCCTATATGTTTATATCGCAATCTCAGTTTTCAGAACATTTAACGATTGTATCATAATAATTCATTTGTAAATCTATCTCTTTTTTTCTATTAAATTAAATAGGCGCTCACTTAGCTGTGGTCATTGAATATTTATTATCAGTATGTTCATTGATCTTCATATCCTTGATAATCTAATTATTCCATATAGAACTCATTTATTCATCATTCGCATATTTTTTATTCAATCGTTTAAGGTGGAAATTATCCTTATTTACTAGTCGGTAACATAATAAAAAATTGCATACGCGCAGAACCGTCGCTGTATACAGAATTTTATATCATCGTAGCTCATATTCGTCAATTTCATTCTTGACGACAATTTATATTTCATTAGTAAAACAATAACAGAATAGTGCAAGAATGGAAACAAACAGTAAATAGTGGAATTTCAATAACTAGGAATAAAATAATTCAAACAATATTATATGCTGATGATCAAATAATATTATCAGATTCCGAAGATAGCTTACAAATAGCAGCGTATCAATTATTCAAAATTATCAGCAAATATAATATGAAACTTTCCACTTCAAAATCCAAAACAATGGCAATGTGTGGAAAAAACATACAACGGGTGAAAATTGAGATTGATGGAAAAATTATAGAACAAGTGTCAGATTTCTCTTACTTAGGAAGTGTATTTGCAGAGTATAAGAGTGACATTGATTCAAAATTACAAAAATATAATAATATGAATGGGGTAATACGAAGATATTTTGATAAACAGATGAGGACAGAGACAAAACTAAGATTACATAACATCACATCAAAAGCTGCTCTAAAATACGGAAGTGAAATTTGGATTTTAAATAAAAGAAACTCTCATTAACTTCAAGTAAGCCAAATGCGCTTCTTACGTTCATTGTTAGGAGTTAATAGACTGGATCACCAAAGGAACACTATTATCAGAGGAAAACTTGGAGTAACAAGTTTAAATGAAGGTATACAAAGATACCAACAAGAATGGAAAAATCATCTGAGGAGAATGGCAAGAAATAGACTTCCAAAATTTGCATTCCAATATACCCCAACTGGACATATGGATCAAGGAATACCAAAACAACGGTGGAAAGACCCAGACCATCTTCGCTAGGTTTACCGTACAGGCCACATAGCCTAAAACGGATTTGTTCATGATGATGATGATAGTAAAACAACTCGACAACACCGGTCGAATCAAAATCATGCCGCTCTATCGACCCATAAAAATTTTCGCTACCATATGAGCGAACGTTTCTCATTTAAAAGGACATAATATAAACGCCTCCTTCGGGCTTTGATCCTGTATTAATTGATTCTTTCACTTTGTCTGCGCTATATATTTATCTGTCACCAATCATAAACTGTTAAAAGGAAGCCTTAACTTCTTTCTTAAATGTACGTATGCTTATAACGCTTCCATTCAACTCATCAAGAATAATATTAGATTTTTAAGAACATTTGAATCATTATGAAATTGCCTATAAAGTTATAATAGCACCTGTTATTTTGTTTTTTTTTTACATTTAAAAGTTTGGTTTAAATATTTATTTATTCATCTCGCATCGTATTTGGGTAAGTAACTTGTTTTCGACAAATGGATTTTGCACCTGTGAGGGTATGCTTCTTTTCCGTCTCGCTCGCACTCTTTCTTCTTTTACAAACATTTTAAGTTTAGTGAACTGATTTTCATCTCTATTCTAGACTGGGTTCAACGTTTTCTTAAATATTCCCGCTACGATCAGCTGTTCGTTTTGTGTTTTTCACAGTTTAAGTAGAGTGGGGACTCTAATATCCAATTAGAGTTCATAATTACATATTAAGGGCATTATTCTGTGAGTAAGGCATTTTTTCTATGTGTTGAATGTATGTTCCAGCCAATCAGAATATTGGTTTTGGAAATTGTGTTCTTAAGAAGGAGTATGGATATATTTAATAACTGGTCTTCACTCGACCTATTGAAATATATTCTGTGGATCAGCAGACTGATGCTTTAGATTAACTTCAATTTGCAGTTACTTTCCGGCAAATCACTTTTCTAAGCGGATAATAGGTCGCTCGCCTGCGATCGGCGATATATGTGCCCGCACTGTCGCGGGACTCCACCAATTTACCCCTGCGCGGGCGTCTTACGTACTGCAATCTTTCATTACTTGGAATATTCAAAGCGCGATAGGTTCGCCAGTATAATAATGAAATCGGTTCGGTGTTGACCACTATTAGCAACTGTTATTGCCGGAGTAAAAAGTACCGGAATACCAAAAGTTGAGGATATATCCATACGACAGATAGTGTATGTGAACAATGTAACAATTGATCGTCCATGTGCTTCACTTTATTAATAAATATATTATATTGACATCAGTGTATGTCTTTGAAAGCCTCCTTAATTGTACTTAGTATCCTTGGTTCGCCCTTCGCCCTATTCCCACGACGGAAATCCACACCCTGAGAGTGAAGACCTACTACGTTCCCGCTACAAGTTTTGCTTTTCTCTGGGTCCTTTGCGTTGTTGCTGTTTAGATTAGCTGCTCGAGATTTTCCATTGCTTTTATTATCTTATTTTGTCTTATATTCCATTTTATGAATTCTATTTCTTTTCCAGATTCTTTCAGCTTCTGTACATTTATTTTCCCTGAAATTTTGGTATTCTGCTGAGGTGTTTCGATATCTATAGTTTGTTCTGTTTCGAACCGAGTTACGACTGGAATGTGTTTTCTGAGTGTTGTAAGTTCTGATGTCATAAGGACTTCCTGTTTTTTTTCACTTTGACGTTATTGCCTTTTATGAAGAGCAAGTCTGTTGTACTGCTGTCATTTTTGGCATAGTAGGTTTTCTGGTCTGACTTGTTTATTAACCTGAAGCCTTCTTCTTCCAAAGTATCGACTAGGATTCTGGATCTTTGGTTGATTGTGTCCAGTCTGCAGTTGAAATCCCCTGCTTGGGTCACTGTTTCTTCAGGGTTAATATATTTTAGAACATTTATCGTTGAGTCTATTACATCTACTGTCTGTTTTCGGGTTAAAATATAATAATAATAATAATAATAATAATAATAATAATAATAATAATAATTGCTTTATTTTACCTGGCAGAAATATAGGCCGATTATGATGACTATGTTAGTTTTTACAATTACTAAGTTATTCTCTTTATGTTCAAAGATTTTCTGCCCCATTTTTGGACTAAAATAACATAATACTCCTCCTGTAGGCCTTTCTGTTGGTCCTTTAGTTGCTGGAGATGTGTTGCGTATTTTCCTGGGATCTCAATTGATTTCTTTGCTAAGGTTTCTGTAAATATAATAATGTCATATTCTTGTAGTGTTGTTTCTGTTATTAAGTTCATTACATTTCTCTGTCCTTCTATATTCCATAGGGTCATTTTCCATTCCATTTCCGACGGGTATGCTGAGGTTCCTGGAGAGGTGCCATATTTACTATTCTCGATGGGTGATTCTGTAGTAGGGAGGTTAACTCCTGATAGGTCGGCTGCCTTGCGAAAAACGAAAAGGCCGTATTACTACTCCATTTGGCCAAAAATCTGGGTTTTCGGTGTCCGCTCGGTGTTGGATTGGTATTCCAATTTTGAACGCCTTGTTTGTTCCAAGCGTTCTTAGTTTTTCGCATGTTATGTGTTCTTGTGGAATGTATTTCTTTCTTAGGAAGATTTTGGACTTTTCCTCTGTTGTTTGTTGTGAAAGGCGCCCTGCATATATCCATGTTTTCCTTACACCTGCCATCATTCCTGGGTCCACAGCCATTCCGGTACCAATCATCTGTTTAACTCTGCGTCGTCTGTTCTGCACTAAGATGTAACCCTCATCCTCTTGGAGGTTGTTAATCGTTATACTTGACGCGTGGGAGTTATTTGTATTTTCTGTTTGTTGGGTTGGTGTAATCTGTTTTGTTACCCATGGATTTTGGTCGTGTTCTTTTGATTCTGACGTGTTTTTAATTTGTTCTTTAATCATTTTACTAATCCTGATTGAAAAACTTTCCATCATAGTTTGTATTTGCTCAGATATTTTATTTGTGATTTTCAATTCCATATCCGCATACTTCTGCGTTTTGCCGTCCGTAGTAGCTTTATATGTGTCCCCTATTGCCACTTCTTGCGGAACATTGTCACTTTGTTCTTCCTTCGGTGTCTGGCCGCGTGATGTCGTTAGTTGCAGGTTACTAACTCCTGCTTCTTGAGCCGGGTCAATAATAATAATAATAATAATAATAATAATAATACTTTATTTATTCTGGCAGAGTTAAGGTCATAAGGCCCTCTCTTCCACTCAACCAGCACAAATACAAATAAATATTTGACAAATATAGATATACACTATACTAATTATATACAGTTAAAGATACAATAATGTAGCAATGTAGATGTCATGTACAAACAACATTTTATAGGGTAATAACAATAATGATACGATAATAATAATAATAATAATTATTATTATTATTATTATTATTATTATTATTATTATTATTATTATTATTATTATAATTATATATAAATATGGTACATTATACGAGAAACACCAATTAATATATATACCTTACACTGGATAATAATGAAGTCGAGTTTAGAGCAAATATAAATTTAGATTTCTTTTAAAAGATTCCAATGTCCGGCAGCCCCTTATTTCTTGTGGTAGGGAATTCCAGTTGCGAGAAGTGGAGATGGTATATGACATGGAGTGATGTGATGTCCTATGTTGCGGTATGTTAAGTAAGAGACTATGTTGTGACCTTGTGTTTAAGTTGTGGTTTGAGGATAGATACTGGAAACGGGATGATAAATAATTGGGAATCTAGGTATGTAGGATCTTAAATAGGAGAATTAGACAGTGCGATTTTCTTCTCTCTTTTAGATGTAGCCATGACAATTCGTGGAATAATGGAGAAATGTGATCGTATTTTCGAACATTAAATATGAATCTGATACACATATTATGGACACGCTGCAGTTTGTCCGACAATCCGTCACTTATGTCAGTTAGTAGAACGTCACAGTAGTCAAAATGCGGCATCACTAAAGTTTGGATTACAATTCTTTTAAGAGTAGTAGGAAGAAAATGTTTAAGTCGCTTTAGGGAATGCATTATGGAGAATATCCTTTTAGATGTTTGTTTTACTTGCACATGCCAATTTAAATTAGAATCTAAGTAAAATCCCAAGTTTTTAACGACGTCGGCATAAGGAATTTGTTCATCATCTAATATGACAGCCGGCATATTGACATTGTTTATGAAGTGTAATAGCCTTGGATGTCCGATAATTATTGCTTGCGTTTTGTTTACATTTAGTTTCAGCCCATATTGTCTGGACCATAAAGATATATGCCTGAGGTCAGTGTTTACTTTGTCAATGTATTCATTCATTTCGTCAGGCCTAAAGTGTGTGTAAATCTGTAAGTCGTCGGCGTAAAGATGGTTTGTAGTTTCTTGGTCACGTCATTAATATAAATCGAGAAGAGAAGAGGAGCGAGGACACCGCCTTGAGGTAACCCTTTCCTCACCAAGCGCCAGGAAGAAATGCGATTATTAACAGAAACTGATTGCTGACGATTAGTGAGGTAAGATGCAAACCAATCAAGGCAGTTTTCCGACAGATGTAGTGTCTTTAGTATCGCTAGCATTAAGTCTATATCTACTGTGTCAAAGGCTTTGCTGTAGTCGAGTAGGACTATTGCGGTGAGTTTGCTTTTGTCCATTGAGTCTCTTATGTCCTCTAGAATGTTAAGTAGTGCAGTACTTGTATGATGTCCTGTTCTAAAACCAGACTGATGCTTATCAAGTAAGTCGTGTGTGATGAGCTAGTCTGTTAACTGTGAGAGTATTATGTGTTCCAGTGCTTTAGATAAACAGGGAAGAATACTAATTGGTCTATAATCATCGAGTGTTGTGGGGGAGTTTGATTTCGGTGTAGGACGAACTAGAGCCATTTTCCAGAGTCTGGGATAGGTCCCGGTCATTATAGAGGCATTAAAAATGTGGGTTATTGTTGGGAGAATAATGTCTATTATTTTTTGTAGGAGAGTTATTGTTATATTGTCTATTCCTTGTGCTTTAGATTTAATACGTAATACTGCTCTTTTGGCGTCATCAGGTGAGATATAGGAAAAAAAGAATTTGTCTCGGGTAGGTTGGGAATATGACATTAGTTCATCTATTGTCTGTTGTTTGTGTTGTGAGTTGTTGTCAGTAGGGAGGCGGGTAAAATGGTCATTCAACTCATCTAGTGGTAGGTCAGCTGTTTCTAGCTGTAGTTTATTTTGACAGAGGCCTATTGATTTTAAATGTTTCCACATGTCAGCTGAGTTGGACATAGATTGTGTAATAATAGTATGGGCATATCTTAGTTTTGCATTCCTGACAGTCTGGTTGACTTTATTCCTCAGATTTTGTATGTCTGTAAGTCTGTTAGTTCTTTATTCCTCCTGTATTTCCTGTATGTTACGCCTCTCTCAGTCATAAGCAAGCGGATATTGTCAGACATCCAGGGCGCAGGTGGTCTGTTTATACGTCTAGTCAACAGATGGCGCCACTTGTCTCGTCGTGGTGCTCTCTTCTCCCTGCATATCGTCCACGTTTTCTTTATTAACCTCACTTACGGGCTTTTTATTTTCATTATTCACATTCTCTAGGTTTGTTTTCATTTCTATGAAACTTTTTCTAATAACACTCACGGTTTCAAAGATGTCAACTTTGTTTCCTTTTTCATATATGCACCTCCTATTGCGATGTTTTCAAGTTTCTTCAGAGCGCTTTCTAGACGTTCTGCTTCTTTCGCCATCTTAACTATGACACATAAAAATGAATGTTATAAAGTAACGGCTCTTCCTGTGACGTATGGGTCAGAATGTTGGACGATCACTAAAAGACAAAGGTTTGGAAGCAATTGAGATGAGATTTTTAAGAAATATAGCAGGATATGCTCTACTGAATAAAAAGCGAAATGAAGATATAAGAAAGGAACTAAATATGTTCAAACTTTCAGATCGAATCGTTTAATATAGTAACGCATCGAAAGAACATGTTGATAGAATGCCAGAAGAAATATTTCCAAAATTATTGCTGAATTATAAACCAAACGGAAGGATAAATATTGGACGCGCACACAGAAGATGGTCTGAAAAATTCTAACAATTCTAGCTTACATGAAACCGGAACGAGCCAACGGATTAATCCTTGAAAGAAGAAGAGTAATGTAAGTAATAACTACTATAGAAATTTATTTATTAAATTTGACAAGTCAAAGGCTTTTCCTAGGTCTATAAAGGTCATATGGGTTTCTACATTAAACTCTCTGTTTTCTATAATCTTAATCGTGTGAGACTTTTGAGAAAGATCGTTTTACGTGGTGGGTTTCCAGCCCGACACACAATCCCCAGCCTGAAGGACCGAAGGTTTTCTGTTGGGGTCCCTTTCCCTTAGAAGGTTGCATTCTCTTCGGCTAACGAGTCCTCTTCACGGGTTTATTTTCGGAGTTTTCCTTCTCCTGGGTAAGGTGCGTTGGGGTTATTTTATCGCAGCTAAGATTTTACTCAACAATGGCACTACCAGTGGCAATGTATGGAAGTGAGGCTTGGGTCCTGAATGAAAAAGGAAATTGTAATATTCAGACAGCGGAAATGAGATTTTTACGGGCTGTGAAAGGTTGTACAAGAGAAGAACATATTATAAATGAAAATATTAGAGAGGAACTAAAAGTACAACCACTTTTAAAACAAATAGAAAAACACAGGAACGATTGGATAGAATATCTGCAAAGAATGGCAGAGGATAGGATACCAAAGATTGCACTGGTGTATAATCCTGGAGAACAATGATTGATGGGAAGACCAAGAAAGAGCTAGACTGAACAGATGTGATATCGGAACAGACAAATACCTAATCCGTGAAGGATGATGATGATGATGAAATTTTACAAGTAGTTTATTATGAATTTTACGATCTAGGCGAAATAACATTAGTCATTTTTGTCAGAAGTTCATATCTAAAGAATCTGAAAAGACAACTAAAATATAACCTAAATAACGGTCAACTTCCACTAGACAAAAAGAAGGATAATTATGTATTTGTCAATCAAGGATTTAATTCAAATAAACAATCAAAAATTAATTATTTCATTGTAATCATAGCAGTTGAGTGTCAATAACTGTATACATAGGCGTCATTTTCAAATTATATTTCCTGATATCAATATTAGTATTTTAATTATTAAATATGAGTTTATTTTATATTTACACACATCTTTTTTCAAAACTTAAATAGCTAATAAACCAAAATAACTCGCACTACACCAATATTATTCCGATCGGAGTTGCAGTTGTACTGTAAACAAACTTGCATAAGGTATTTCTTCGCCGTCACCGTCTATTGGGGGAACCGTCGTTCTACTTTTACCCGGTGCGGTGCGCGGTGCGGTGCGAAGTGCGGTTCGCGGTGCAGTGCGCTTTGCGGTGCGTTGTCCGGTGCGAGGTGCGGTGCGCTGCGGTGCGAGGTGCGGTGCGAAATGCGGTGCGCGTTGCGGTGCGAGGTGCGGTGCGCGGTGAGGTGCGCGGTACGGTGCGAGGTTCGGTGCAGTGCGCGTTGCTATGCGCGATGAGGTATGCGTTGCGTTGCGTGTTGCGGTGCGCGGTGCGGTGCGAGGTCCGATGACCGGTGCGGTGCAAGGTGCGGTGCGAGGTCCGATGCGCGGTGCGGTGCGTTGCGCGATAATGTAATGTAATGTAATGTAATTTATAATATAGTATAATATAGTAATGGTAATAGTAATAGAAATATTATAGAGTAATGTAATGTAATGCGGTGCGAGGCGAGATGCGCGGTGCGGTGCGCGGTGCAGTGCGAGGTGCGATGTGAGGTGCGATGTGGTGCGAGGTGTGGTGCTAGGTGCGGTGCGCGATGCGGTGTGAAGTGCGGTGGGCGGTGAGGTGCGCGGGGCGGTGCTCGGTGCGGTTCGCGGTGGGGCACGAGGTTCGTTCTCGGTGCTGTACGAACTGCGGTGCACGGTGCGGTGCGAGGTACGGTGCGAGGTGCGGTGCGAGGAGAATTGCACGGTGAGGTGCGGTGATAGGTGAGGTGCGGTGCGGTGCGAGGTGCGGTCCCCGGTGCGGTGAGCTTTGCGGTGCGCTGTCCGGTGCGAAGTGAGGTGCGGCGTTGCGGTGCGATGTGCGGTGCGAAATGCGGTGCGAGGTGCGGTGCGGTGCGAGGTTCGGTGCGGTGCGCGTTGCTATGCGCGATGAGATACGCGTTGCGTTGCGAGATGCGGTGAGAGGTCCGATGCGCGGTGCGGCGCGCGGTGCGGTGCGAGGTCCGATGAGCGGTGCAGTGCGAGGTCCGATGCGCGGTGCGGTGCGAGGTGCGGTGCGCGGTGTTGTGCGGTGCGCGGTACGGTGCAGTGCGAGGTGCGTTCCGCGATAATGAAATGTAATGTAATATAATATATAATGTGGTATAATATAGTAATAGTATAGTGTAATGTAATGTAATGTAATGTAATACAATATAAAACAATACAATATAATGTAATGTAATGTAATAAATGTAATGTAATGTAATAAATGTAATGCAATGTAACAAATGTAATGCAATGTAACAAATGTAATGCGATGTACAAATGTAATGCGATGTAACAAATGTAATGCGATGTAACAAATGTAATGCGATGTAACAAATGTAATGCGATGTAAAAATGTGATGCGATGTAGCAAATGTAATGCGATGTAGCAAATGTAATGCGATGTAGCAAATGTAATGCGATGTAGCAAATGTAATGCGACGTAGCAAATGTAATGGGATGTAGAAAATGTAATGCGATGTAGAAAATGTAATGCGATGTAGCAAATGTAATGCGATGTCGCAAATGTGATGCGATGTAGCAAATGTGATGCGATGTAGCAAATGTAATGCGATGTATCAAATGTGATGCGATGTAGCAAATGTGATGTGATGTAGCAAATGTGATGCGATGTAACAAATGTAATGCGATGTAACAAATGTAATGCGATGTAACAAATGTAATGCGATGTAACAAATGTAATGCGATGTAACAAATGTAATGCGATGTAAAAATGTGATGGGATATAGCAATGTGATGCGATGTAGCAAATGTAATGCGATGTAGCAAATGTAATGCGATGTAGCAAATGTAATGCGATGTAGCAAATGTAATGCGATGTAGCAAATGTGATGCGATGTAGCAAATATGATGCGATGTAGCAAATGTGATGCGATGTAGCAAATTGTATGCGATGTAGCAAATGTAATGCGATGTAGCAAATGTAATGCGGTGTAACAAATGTATTGCGATGTAGCAAATGTAATCCGATGTAGCAAATGTAATGCGATGTAACAAATGTAATGCGATGTAGCAAATGTAATGCGATGTAGCAAATGTAATGCGATGTAGCAAATGTAATGCAATGTAACAAATGTAATGCGATGTAACAAATGTAATGCAATGTAACAAATGTAATGTGATGTAACAAATGTAATGCGATGTAGCAAATGTAATGCGATGTAGCAAATGTAATGCGATGTAGCAAATGTAATGCGATGTAACAAATGTAATGCAGTGTAACAAATGTAATGCGATGTAGCAAATGTAATGCAATGTAACAAATGTAATGCGATGTAACAAATGTAATGCGATGTAACAAATGTAATGCGATGTAGCAAATGTAATGCGATGTAGCAAATGTAATGCGATGTAGCAAATGTAATGCGATGTAGCAAATGTAATGCGGTGTAACAAAGGTAATGCGATGTAGCAAATGTAATGCAATGTAACAAATGTAATGCGATGTAACAAATGTAATTTTATGTAGCAAATGTAATGCGATGTAGCAAATGTAATGCGATTTAACAAATGTAATGCGATGTTAGCAAATGTTAATGCGATGTAGCAAATGGGAATGCGAGTTTTGAGAGCAAATGTAATGAGGATGTAACAAATGTATTGCGATTGTAGCAAATTGTAATGCGATGATGAAACAAAGTTAATGCGAGGAACCAATGTAATGCGATGTAGCAAATGTAATGCGATGTAGCCAAATGTAATGCGATGTAGCAAATGTAATGCGAGTGTGGTTGTAACCAAATGTAATGCGATGTAGGCAAATGTAATGCGATGTAGCAAATGTAATGCAATGTAACAAATGTAATGCGATTGTAGCAAATGGTAATGCGATGTAACAAATGTGATGCGATTTTGTAGCAAATGTTAATGCGATGTAGCAAAATGTAATGCGAGGTCTGTAGCAAATGTAATGCAATGTAACAAATGTAATGCGATGTAGCAAATGAACTGCGATTGTAGCAAATGTAATGCAAGGTAACAAATGTAAATGCGATGTAGGAAATGTAATGCGATGTAGCAAATGTAATAGCCATGTCACAAAAACACAAAAAATGAATGCGATGTGTAGCAAATGTAATGCGATGTAGCAAATTGTAATGGGCGATGTAGCACATGTCATGCATTGTAACAAATTGTAATGCGATGTAGCAAATGTAATGCGATGTAGCAAATGTAATGCAATGTAACAAATGTAATGCGATGTAACAAATGTGATGCGATGTAGCAAATGTAATGCGATGTAGCAAATGTAATGCGATGTAGCAAATGTAATGCGATGTAGCTAATGTAATGCGATGTAGCAAATGTAATGCGATGTAGCAAATGTAATGCAATGTAACAAATGTAATGCGATGTAGCAAATGTAATGCGATGTAGCAAATGTAATGCGATGTAGCAAATGTATTGCAATGTATTCTTCTTCTTCTGCTTTTGACCTGTTTTCACATCAAGTGGGATTTAATGAATCCTCCCATATAGTAAATGGGCGTCCAACATTTCTATGTCCTATTGGTTTGTACTTTAGTAAACAGCGGGGGGATTCTATCTGTCAGGCATTTCTCTTGACATGTTCATACCAGTTGTTTCTCATGTTGTCAATTTTATTTGTTAAATTGAAAATATTTAAGTCATTTCTAATATCCTCACTTCTTTTCTTGTCCAAAATTGTCACACCTGCTACTGAACGTAGGAACGTCATTTCGCCACGTTTTCATTTTCCTTCTGTCCTGAAACGGTTGAGTGTCAATTTTTTCCACGTGCATATGTTAAGACAGGCACTGCCATATAATTTTGTAAAATCGTAGTTGGGGCCTCCTCAAAGGTTTATTTTTCAGTGTCCGTTTTATAGTGCCACAAATTCTGTAAAATCTATTTAATTTAATATTAATATCTTCCTTCTGGCAGTATGATACACTGCATCCTAAATAATTAAAATTGTTCTCCTGCTGTATTATACTGTTATTAATACTGATTTTACACCTCATTTGGTCTTTCCCGTTGAATGCCATTACTTTCGATTTACTTTCAGAGATTGTCATATTGAATTTATTTGCCATTTCGTTTAATTTATATGCTGCTATTTGTAAATTGTCTTCTGAAGAGCTAAAGATTGTCTGATCGTCTGCAAACAGTATGGTATTTAGAATCGTACTGCCAACTTTAAACTCTGTGGTTAAATTTTATTGCCATTGTACAATGATCTCGTCTATATATATATATATATACTAAAGAGTGTAACATATGTAATGCGATGTAGCAAATGTAATGCGATGTAACAAATGTAATGCGATGTAGCAAATGTAATGCGATGTAGCAAATGTAATGCGATGTAGCAAATGTAATGCAATGTAACAAATGTAATGCGATGTAGCAAATGTAATGCTATGTAAAAAATGTAATGCGATGTAGCAAATGTAATGCGATGTAACAAATGTAATGCGATGTAGCAAATGTAATGCGATGAAACAAATGTAATGGGATGTAGCAAATGTAATGCGATGTAGCAAATGTAATACGATGTAGCAAATGTAATGCGATGTAACAAATGTAATGCGATGTAGCAAATGTAATGCGATGTAGCAAATGTAATGCAATGTAACAAATGTAATGCGATGTAGCAAATGTAATGCGATATAGCAAATGTAATGCGATGTAGCAAATGTATTGCGATGTAACAAATGTAATGCGATGTAACAAATGTAATGCGATGTAACAAATGTAATGCGATGTAACAAATGTAATGCGATGTAACAAATGTAATGCGATGTAACAAATGTAATGCGATGTAGCAAATGTAATACGATGTAGCAAATGTAATGCGATGTAGCAAATGTAATGCGATGTAGCAAATGTAATGCGATGTAGCAAGTGTAATGCGATGTAGCAAATGTAATGCGATGTAGCAAATATGATGCGATGTAGCAAATGTGATGCGATGTAGCAAATGTAATGCGATGTAGCAAATGTAATGCGATGTAGCAAATGTAATGCAATGTAACAAATGTAATGCGATGTAGCAAATGTACTGCGATGTAGCAAATGTGATGCGATGTAGCAAATGTAATGCGATGTAGCAAATGTAATGCGATGTAGCAAATGTGATGCGATGTAGCAAATGTAATGCGATGTAACAATTGTAATGCGATGTAGCAAGTGTAATGCTATGTAACAAATGTAATGCGATGTAGAAAATGTAATGCGATGTAGCTAATGTAATGCGATGTAGCAAATGTAATGCGATGTATCAAATGTAATGCGATGTAACAAATGTAATGCGATGTAGCAAATGTAATGCGATGTAGCAAATGTAATGCGATTTAGCAAATGTAATGCGATGTAACAAATGTAATGCGATGTAGCAAATGTGATGCGCAGTAGCAAATGTGATGCGATGTAGCAAATGTGATGCGATGTAGCAAATGTGATGCGATGTAGCAAATGTGATGCGATGTAGCAAATGTGATGCGATGTAGCAAATGTGATGCGATGTAGCAAATGTGATCCGATGCAGCAAATGTGATGCGATGTAGCAAATGTGATGCGATGTAACAAATGCGATGCGATGCGATGTGCGGTGCGGTATGCTGTTCGATGCTCGGTGCGGTGGTCTGTCAGGTTCGCTGAGCGGTGCGCTATGCGGTGCGAGGTAGGGTGCGCGGTTCGGTGCGAGGTGCGGGGCGCGGTGAGATGCGAGGAGCGGTGCGGTGTAATATAGTATATAATATAGTATAATATAGTAATAGTAATAGTATAGTGTAATGTAATGTAATGTAATGTAATACAATATAAAACAATACAATATAATATCATGTAATGTAATGTAAAAAATGTAATGTAATAAATGTAATGTAATGAAATAAATGTAATGTAATGAAACAAATGTAATGAAATGTAATGTAATAAATGTAATGTAATGTAATAAATGTAATGTAATGTCATAAATGTAATGTAATGTAATAAATGTAATGTAATGTCATAAATGTAATGTAATAAATGTAATATAATGTAATAAATGTAATGTAATGTAATTTAATAAATGTAATGTAATGTAATAAATGCAATGCAATGTAATAAATGCAATGTAAAGTGAAAATGTAATGTATTGTGATAAATGTAATGTAATGTAATAAATGTAATGTAATAAATGCAATGTAATAAATGTAATGTAGTAAATGTAATGTAATAAGTGTAATGTATTGTGATAAATGTAATGTAATAAATGTAATGTAATAAATGTAATGTAATAAATGTAATGTAGTAAATGTAATGTAATAAATGTAAAGTAATAAATGTAATGTAATAAATGTAATGTAATGTAATAAATGAAATGTAATGTAATAAATGTAATGTAATAAATTTAATGTAATAAATGTAATATGATAAATGTAATGTAACAAATGTAATGTAATAAATGTAATGTAATAAATGTAATGTAATGTAATAAATGTAATGTAATGTAATAAATGTAATGTAATAAATGTAATGTAATGTAATAAATGTAACGTAATAAATGTAACGTAATAAATGTAACGTAATAAATGTAACGTAATAAATGTAACATAATAAATGTAACGTAATAAATGTAACGTAATAAATGTTACGTAATACATGTAACGTAATAAATGTTGTGTAATAAATGTAGTGTAATAATAAATGTAGTGTAATAAATGTAGTGTAATAATGTAGTGTAATAAATGTAGTGTAATAAATGTAGTGTAATAAATGTAGTGTAATAAATGTAGTGTAATAAATGTAGTGTAATTAATGTAGTGTAATTAATGTAGTGTAATTAATGTAGTGTAATTAATGTAGTGTAATTAATGTAGTGTAATTAATGTAGTGTAATTAATGTAGTGTAATTAATGTAGTGTAATTAATGTAGTGTAATTAATGTAGTGTAATTAATGTAGTGTAATTAATGTAGTGTAACTAATGTAGTGTAACTAATGTAGTGTAACTAATGTAGTGTAATTAATGTAGTGTAATTAATGTAGTGTAATTAATGTAGAGTAATTAATGTAGTGTAATTAATGTAGTGTAATAAATGTAGTGTAATTAATGTAGTGTAATTAATGTAGTGTAATTAATGTAGTGTAATTAATGTAGTGTAATTAATGTAGTGTAATTAATGTAGTGTAATTAATGTAGTGTAATTAATGTAGTGTAATTAATGTAGTGTAATTAATGTAGTGTAATTAATGTAGTGTAATTAATGTAGTGTAATTAATGTAGTGCAATTAATGTAGTGCAATAAATGTAGTGCAACTAATGTAGTGCAATAAGTGTAGTGCAATAAGTGTAGTGCAATAAATGTAGTGCAATAAATGTAGTGCAATAAATGTAGTGCAATAAATGTAGTGCAATAAATGTAGTGCAATAAATGTAGTGCAATAAATGTAGTGCAATAAATGTAGTGCAATAAATGTAGTGCAATAAATGTAGTGCAATAAATGTAGTGCAATAAATGTAGTGCAATAAATGTAGTGCAATAAATGTAGTGTAATAAATGTAATGTATCTATCATCTCTATATAACCACACTGACTGCTACTATTTGTACGTATCATTTATTGGATCGTCTTTTGTTTCCGTTGCATATACTAGCGTAGAGTTCATAACATCCGAGGTTATTAATCAAAAACCTTTGCCCGGGCCCATAGCAGGCAAAGATTGATTCATCTTTCTTTCCTAAACACTTATACATGAATCAATAATAGATCTCAAAACAGCAGAGTAGTTTATGATTCTGATTTAAACTGAAAGTATCATTATTGGTATTAATCATGAAAGCTAGACGGAAAATAAAGGAAACTAGAATGATCTCCTGAATAAGTAAGTTTCAGTACAGGAATATCAAACAGCAGCATGCACATAAATAACTTGAACATTTACCAGGATAAATATAAAAATGATGTTTAATATAAACAAGACGTCTGAAGTGGATGAAAAATATAACAAATGTAAATACTGGATCATTCTTCAACAAAAAGAAAATAAATAATAATCCTTAACATGACAAAACTATATCATACCTCACACAACATTCATACCACGGTCCAAGCCAGGGTAGTCTTTCCCCAGTCCTCAGGACCAAAACTTAAACCACGCCATTTGCGGCTCCAGACGACGTTGTCCCAACTCAAAGTTCCGATCGAATGATAATGTTCTTGATGTGCATTGCGTATTTGAGCGTTCCGAGGCAGAAGGGGAGATGCGCAGCACAAACAACGCAACAGGAGAGGAAAAAAGGAGAGTAGGGGTAGATGCATAGAGAAAGGATATTGGCATAGTTCACGAATTTTACTGTCCAGGGAGGATAACGGCACTACAGTAGCGAACCGAAAATAGTAATTTCGGTTCATAATAAATGTAATGTAATAAATGTAATGTAATAAATGTAATGTAATGTAATTCAATGCAATGTAATGTAATGTAATGTAATGCGATGCGGTGCGATGTGCAGTGCGGTGTGCGGTGAGCGGTGCGGTACGCTGTTCGATGCGCGGTGCGGTGCTCTGTCAGGTTCGCTGAGCGGTGCGCTGTGCGGTGCGCTGCGCGATACGAGGTGCGGTGCGCTGTGCTGTGCGAGGTAGGGTGCGCGGTTCGGTGCGAGGTGCGGGAAGCGGTGAGGTGCGAAGAGCGGTGCTGGGCGATGTGCGGTACGAGGTGCGGTGTGCGGTGCGCTGTGCGGTGCGGAGCGAGATGCGGTGCGCTGTGCCTTGCGGTGCGAGGTGCAGTGCGCGGAACTGTGCGAGGTGTGGTGCGCATTTCGTTGCGCCGTCCGGTGCGCCATGCGGTGTTCCGTCCGGTGCGCATTGCGGTGCGAGGTGCGGTGCGAGGTACGGTGCGAGTTGAGGTGGGCGGTGCGGTGCGAGGTGCGGTGCGCGGTGCGGTGCGAGGTGTGTTGCGCGGTGTGGAATGATGTGCGATGCGAGGTACGGTGTGAGGTCCGATGCGTGGAGCGATGCGAGGTGCGATGGAGTGCGAGGTCTGATGCGCGATAATGTAATATAATGTAATGTAATGTAATGTGGTGTAATGAGATGTAATGTAATGTAATGTAATATAATATAATTCATAATATAGTATAATATAGTAACGGTAATAGTAATAGAAATATTATAGAGTAATGTAAAGTAACGCGGTGTGGTGCGAGGTGCGGTGCTAGATGCGGTGCGCGGTGAGGCGCGCGATGCGGTGTGAGGTGAGGTGCGCGGTTCGGTGCGCGGTGCGGTGCTCGGTGCGGTTCGCGGTGCGGCGCGAGGTGGGGTCCGCGGTGCGGTGTGAACTGCAGTGCACGGTGCGGTGCGAGCTGCGGTGCGCGATAATGTAATGTAATATAATATATAATATAGTAATAGTATAGTGTAATGTAATGTAATGTAATGTAATATAACGTATTATAATATAATGTAATATAATGTAATGTAATATAATATAATATAATTAATATAATATAATATAATATAATATAATATAATATAATATAATATAATATAATGTAATATAATATAATATAATATAATAATATAATATAATACAATATAATATAATACAGTAATGGTAATAGTATAGTGTAATGTAATGTAATGCAATGTAATGTAATGTAATGCGGTGCGATTTGCGGTGCATTGAGCGGTGCGGTACGCTGTTCGATGCGCGGTGCGGTGCTCCGTCCGGTGCGTGTTGCGGTGCTCGTTGCGATGCGCGGTGCGGTGCGAGGTGCGGTGCGAAGTGCGGTGCGAGGTGAGGTGCGCGGTGCGGTGCGAGTTGCGGTGCGTGGTGTGAAGCGCGGTGATGTGCGCGGTGCGGAGCGAGGTGCGATGCGAGGTACGGTGCGAGGTCCGATGCGTGGAGCGATGCGAGGTGCGATGGAGCGCGAGGTCTGATATAATGTAATGTAATGTGGTGTAATGTGATGTAATGTAATGTAATGTAATATAATATAATTTATAATATAGTATAATATAGTAACGGTAATAGTAATAGAAATACTATAGAGTAATGTAATGTAACGCGGTGAGAGGTGAGATGCGAGGTGCGGTCCGCGGTGCAGTGCGCGGTGCGCGGTGAGCCGCGCGATGTGATGTCAGGTGATGTGCCCGGTTCGGTGCGCGGTGCGAGGTGAGGTGCGCGGTGCCGTGCTCGGTGCGGTTCGCGGTGCGGCGCGAGGTGCGGTCCGCGGTGCGGAGTGACCTGCGGTGCGAGCTGCGGTGCGCGGTGCGGTGCGAGGTGCGTTTCGCGATAATGTAATGTAATATAATATATAATATAGTATAATATAGTAATAGCAATAGTATAGTGTAATGTAATGTAATATAATGTAATGTAATGTAATATAATGTAATATAATGCAATATAATGTAATGTAATATAATGTAATGTAATGGATATAATGTAATATAACGTAATATAACATAATATAACGTAATATAAGGTAATATAAGATAAAATAATATAATATAATATAATATAATATAATATAATATAATATAATATAATATAATATAAGCTAATATTAAAAATAATATAATATAATATAATATAATATAATATAATATAATATAATATAATATAATATAATATAATATAATATAATATAATATAATATAATATAATATAATATAATATAATAATAGTTATTTTGCACTCCAATGTATATAAGAGAAAAATTTGCATTTAAATTGGAGTTTCTCAGGTAGCCCAGTTAGTAGATCATTCACATAGAAAGTGAAAGGTCCTAGGTTCAAACTCCTATCTGAACATCTAATTTGCAGGAAGTCTGGCCTCTTCCCAGAAGCTGGACACCATTGGAGGTGATTTCATTCCATATATTCATTTAAATTGCCGAAAGAACATTTAGGTGAACTTGCTATACCTAATCTATGTAGGTGTTTATTTAGACATTCATGTCCTGTTAGTAGTCAGAATGTTGTCACTGTGGAATTTCTTTATAATGTAGTAATGTTCCAAGTTTGTATAGTTTCCCTTCCTTTTCAGATGTTTTGATAGAGTGAAGGGAAACTGAAGTAGAAGTTGGGTTGGAGATCATTTTGCTACCCTTCTTGGCTAGAAAATCAGCTACTTTATTGCCTTCCTCTCCGCAATGTGCTGGAATCTATTGAAGTACAACTTTTTTATGTTATGTTAAATATTTTTTTATTCAATGCCCCAGTTTGTCATTTTGACATTTCTGGTGTTATCTCCTGGCATTGGCTTAATTGTAACCCACTTCTGAAGTTGGGGCGCCTAGAAGGTGGAGTTACGTTACCCCGATGATATGTTGAACGATAAATTATAATGAAGTGCCAGAAGAGTTCTTAACCTAAATTCCAGACCATGGGCAACCACAGGAATGATTCCCTTTAAGGAAAAATTTCTATGGTTTGACTGGGAATCGAACCTTGAACAGTAGTCAGAAATGGTGACCACTAGCCCATGAGGCATGTTAAATATAAATCTGGAGAAAATTGTAATATGACACTTGCCTAAATTAATTTTTCCTTCTGGAAACATTTCTGTCTTTACACCATTTATTTTTTGGTCCATTAAATTTTATTGATGATCATGGTTTAATATTTTGTATTTAATAAATATGTTATAAAAATTGAACATATTTCCAGATTGGAATTGAAAAAGGAGGAATCTTCTTCTCTGGTTGATAATGTACTGGATGCCATGTTAACGGAATGCCGCAAAGAAGATCCTTCTTATAAGCAGGAAGCACTGAAAGCTTATGGAGACATTTTGTTGGCATTAGATGTTGATCGTTTTGTTCAGGTTTATTCCATTGTTGAAGATATATTATCCAAAGTGAGTAATATAATGATTTTATGTTGTGCTAGTTTTAAATGGTACATGAGAATCTACTATGGTAAATTTATATATTCAGGCAGATATAATTTTCAGTATACTATGCAAACATTTTTTTAAGTCCGAAGCATATACCATGCATATGCTTCACCAGATGGAGTGGATACAATTTAGAATCATGCAATGCTGTCAACATATAATACATTCATAGTTAAATATTGGAAATAACATTATGAGGTTCTTAATTCATAAATTAATGAGTTATTTTTTACATCTTACCTCATATTTTATGATTTTGTTTAAACATGGGAACTGCAGTTTTCAAAAGGACACATCCCTTTCATTTTCAACCGACATTATGACTACCGGATTTTCATTGGAATCTCCATCTATAACGTTGCCATCTGGCGTTGATTTAATTTTTTAGACACTCATAAAAAGAACACTTTAGAAACATAAAAAATGGTGAAATTGAAAAATCAGCAATAGTAGCACATAGTTTATTGGAGAATCATAGAATTGAAAAAGAAGCAAAACTTTTGAAACATCTATCTAAACCTTTGGAATTAACGGTTTGGGAAAAGTCAAACTTTTAAAAGAACCATTCTAGAAACATGAAGTTTGAGTTTCCAGACGAGCCAAATTTGATTACAAAGTTCTTCAAATTGACACCAGATGGTAGTTTAGAAGATTACCTTCAAAATGAAAAATTGATAGTTGTGAAAACAGCTGAAGATGGGAATGCTGATTCCCGATACTGCAGTTTTGTGTTAAAAACATAGATGTAAGAGGTAAGAAGAATTCACGATTCATTTGATTCTTATTAAGAAAAGCTCATAATGTAAAAATTTCCATTTATTATATTATATTAAATTAAAAGGATGTTCTGTGTATGACGTCCTGCAGATGTCCCCACCCGGAGATCCGAAAAGGGGACTGTTTTACCTCCGGAAAATTTGTCTGAAGGATTTGCCATTGTTCAGGCAGATATAATCAAACAAAACCAAGACCTATGTAGTAATAGTATAGTGTAATGTAATGTAATGTAATGTACTAATGTAATGTAACGTAAAGTAATATAATATAATATATTACAAAGTATAATGTGGTAATAGTATTAGTAATAGAAATAGTAATAGAAATAGTATAATGTAATGTTACGTAATATAATGCGGTGCGAAGGGCGGTGCGCTGTGCAGTGAGCGGTGCGGTGCGCTGTTCGGTGCCCGGTGCGGTGCACTGTCAGGTTCGCTGAGCGGTGCGAGGTGTGGTGCGCGGTGCGGTGCGCTGTGCGGTGTGAAGTAGGGTGCGCGGTGCGGTGCGCTGTGCGCTACGGTGCGAGGTGCGGTGCGCGTTACGGTGCGCCGTGAGGAGCGCGGTGCGGTGCAGTGCGAGGTCCGATGCGTGGTGCGGTGCGAGGTGCGGGTCGGTGTGAGGTGCGGTGCGCGGTGTTGAGCGGTGCGTGGTGCGGTGCGAGGTGCGTTGCGCGATAATGTAATGTAAAGTAATGTAATTTAATATCCATCCATAGTAATTCTGCCCGAAGGCAGGTCCTTCACTGCAATCATAGCATTTTCATGCTATGCTTGCAGCTTTACTAGGGAATTGTGTAGGTGTGGTAGCTTCCCGTTGCTTTCCACACCGGTGAAGGATGATAGTGATGATGATAATGATAAGGATGATGATGATGATGATGGCCATATGATTTCGGGGACCGGGGCCTTAAAGTTTTCCTGACATTTGTCTTACAGGTGAGGAAAAACCCCGATAAAAACCTCACCCAGAAAAACTGCCCCGACCGGGGATCGAACCCGGGCCCACTGCGTGACAAGGCAGCACGCTACCTCGAGACCACAGTGGTGGACTTAATATAATATAATATATAATATAATAATAGTAATAGTAAGAGTATAGTGTAAATTTTATTGCAATAGTAGTAGTAGTAGTAGTAGGACTTTATTAGACAAAAAGTAAGATATTTACAATATTATTTACAAATATGGGTCGCACGGGCAGTAAGCCGTACGTGCTGTTGACAGTCCGTTACAATAAAGTAATAATTGGTACTAGTGTAAAGAAAAATAAACAAAAACAGCAATAACATTACAATTACATAAAGAAAACACAATAAAAATATTACAATTAAATAATAACACAATAGCATTATACACTAAAAACATTAATATTACAATTACATAAAGAAAACACAATAATATTACAATTAAGTAATAACACAATAGCAATAACATTACAATTACATAAAGAAAACACAATAATAATATTACAATTAAATAATAACACAATAGCATTATACACTAAAACATTAACATTACAATTACATAAAGAAAACACAATACTATTACAATTAAGTAATAACACAATAGCATTATACACTAAAAAACATTAACATTACAATTACATAAAGAAAACACATTAATATTACAATTAAATAATAACACAACAGCATTATACACTAATTAATTTGTAATAATGTAATGTAATATAATATAATATAATAGCCTATATGCAATATAGTATAATATAGAAATATTAATAGAAATAGTATAGTGTAATGTAATGTAATGTAATGTAAT
>JASPKZ010007506.1:175000-252500 GCA_030220185.1 Diploptera punctata
GAGGTGAGGTGCGCGGTGCGGTGCGAGATGCGGTGCGCGGTGTGGTGCGCGGTGCGGTGCGAGGTGCAATGGGCCTTGCGGTGCGCGGTGAGTTCCGCGGTGCGGTGCCCGGTGCGAGGTGCGGTACGCGGTGCGGTGCGAAGTGCGGAGCGCTGTGCGGTGCGCGGAACGGTACGCGGTGCGGTGCGCTGTGAAGTATGCTGTGCGGCGCGAAGTTAGGTGCGCGGTGAGGTGTGCGTTGCGTTGCAAGGTGCGGTGCGCGGTGCGGTGCGCGTGGCGGTTCGTGGTGCGACGCGTGGTGCTGTGCGAGTTGAGGAGCACGGTGCGGTGCGAGGTGCGGTGCGCGGTGCTATGCGAGGTGCGGTGCGCGGTGCTATGCGAGGTGCTGTGCGCGGTGAGTTGCGCGGTGCGATGCGAGGTGCTGTGCGCGGTGCGATGTAGCTCTCGGCCATAATAGTACCTCTATAATTAAAATAATTTTCATATCGGTATGTGTATTATGTATTAATGAATCAAAGTTTTGTTAAAATAATATTATGAAGCATTTAAACTACATTCAAGTTAAATCTTGTCTACAGCTATTATTGTAGAACGTATTCTCCTGTGAATCAATGTTCAATTTAAAAATATTATTAGGCTTAATCGAGAATGAGTGTAACAAAAGGCATTTTATGATGCCTTTATTTTCCTACCCAGAGCTTTATTAGTATTATTTATGTCCTGTGCATCCATCAAACAGTTGTTAGTGTTGCATTATGCGTTAAATTTAAGGAAACTTTAATCAGTATCATAATAAAACAATCAGTTGATCTTCAAGTCCGACATTTTGTCAAGTTATTCAATCCTTAAACATGGCTGGAGCCATGTATAACGATTCCCATGTAAAGTTGTACACCTCTTACACACTGAACAGCTAATACAGTGTTTATTAGTAAGAATTTTCAACTGAGATGTGTATAAACCTTGTGTAAAAGTTATATATGGATTATTAGTAAGAGGGTTAGAGTATAAGTCCATCTTCACAATTTATCGTAGCGCGAAATTAACAATACTGAATATTGCAAGTTATTTCCCTTGTTTGATAGTTGTACATCAACAATCTAAGAGGTGGAACATTTTGTTGCAAAATTTAGATTAGCATTTATGAAGATCTGTTTTCATAGTCGTTTGTTGCAAGACATAAAATATCTGATAGGACTTATGGCGTTTAATGTTTCTTCAATAATAAGGCTATATTTAAATATTTGGCGGAAAAGTGTGCGTACACTTATTTCATGAACTAATGCAACAGGTGACATCAGAATCTCAATACAAAAATACCGCTTAGCCGGATGATGCATAACATCGTTCAACTAATTATCTACAGGAGAGCCTGAATTATCCGAGGTAATGTGGGACGAGGGTACCTCGGATAATCGAAAACTCAGATAACACGGACTCTGTCCAAAATCGAGAGGGCAACATCTAATATTTTTTAAAAATTTAACGTGGTCAAAGAACTGCTGAAAACGTTGTCAAAGATGTGAAAAAAGGGATTTACTGTATTATGAAATAAAAAAGACATACAATACACATTCCAGTTAAAAAAAGGTTATTTCTTCAAAAAGTCCATAAATGTTTTCTGTTTAACGGAACTCCCTCATTTCTTTGCCGCCATTTCGTGCAATCGTCGTAGCAGTAGAAGGTATGTTGAAGTAGGTACTCGATGCACTTAACTAACGCTTTGTATCTTCCACTGTGGCTGATTTCCTTTTTCTCCATTCCAGTGTCTTCATTGTCATTTTCACTTTCTTCAGCCTCTACATTTACTGTCTTTACCATCATCTCATCAGTCACTTCCAGTTGTTCATCTGCGTTAATCCAATCGGCTACATCGTTTCCAATGATAGTTTCATCTGTCAATCTTTGGGCACACTACTTTCCGCGGCACCTTATCGAAACGCTTCTACTGAGAAAAAACAGCACTTTTTTTGGACTACCTCGATTAACCCGGTACTCAGTTAGTCGGGGCTCGGATAATCCCAGCTCTACTGTATATTTAAATGTAAGTTCAACGTATTGATTAGTCACTCGTATCCCGTTCAACGTATGAGTTGTCACTCGTATTCCCAAAATATTAAATTATTCGAGAGAGAAATTTTAATAAGGAACGCTGCTCATTTAAACTGTATAATATAAAAATTATAATATTTGCTGCAATGAATATATATATAGTGAAGAGTTTGGAGAGATATTCTACATTGTTTGTCCATTTCTCGAACCTCGCCTTCTAGAAGATTCGCGAACCTCACTATAATGTGCGCGTTGCTCGACTAATCTGGAACTTTCGAGACCGCGAGATTCAGTGTACAGTTAGTTTTGGTATAGTCAGTTTGGAAGTGAAAGTGGTTGTACATATCAGCAAAGTGTGAAGAGGTCCTTAAAATTATACTGTGGAACATTAACGTATTACAGAAGTTCAATTCTAAGTGCTTATAAAGGTAATTATTGTATAAGTAATGCGGTTAGAAGCAAAGGGGAGCAGGTTTTGCAGATTTGAGGAAAATCAGGATTAAAGTTGAAGTTGTAGAAGAAAATCATAGGTAATTAAAATTACTCTATCTACTCTTAACGCATACACTTATACCCCTTTAACTCTAAGTACAATTATGCTTCAAGAATGTAATTATTAACCAAACTCGTTTTTGCGCGAGAGAGAGAGAGAGAGAGAGAGAGAGAGAGAGAGAGAGAGAGAGAGAAAAAGAAGAAGAAAGAAGAAAACTTACCCCCATTTACTTCTAAGCACCTCAAAAAATAAAGAGAACGGAAATTTTAGTGTAGTATTCTATTTGACATAAATTAATGTTACAACGTTTGTCTTCTCTTCCACTCAACCAGGACAGGGATATGTTTCTCAAGTAACTTAGGATTACTCAATCAAAAGATATCCACTTCTTCCACTTCTCCCGTTCTATGTCACTCCAGTGGTTTTTAAAGTAGGTCTTTGCATTCAAACGACTATTTCTTCCAATTACGCGTTGTTTTTATTATTCCTGTACTCGACTTCATCATTATCCAGTGTAAGGTGCATATATTAATTGGTGTTTCTCGTATAATTTATCATGTTTATACTAAAGAAGTGATGAATTAAAATACCTAGAAATTATGATTACATACAGGAATCAGGCGCAATAAATAAATTAAACATGACATCTGATACTCATGCTCCTATGTCTTACGTGGACTCTTGTCAACCCAAATTTTCTAAGAAAATGTTAATATAAGAATAAATAAAAATGTGATTCTTCCAGTTATACTATATAGGTGTAAAACGAAATTTCTCTCGTGATTTTTGAATAAAGAAAAAACTTTCATGTCTTCCAGAACGTGATCCATTACTTCAACCTGAAATATAATTGAACGTTACAAAAATGTTTTTATATATTGTAAATATATTGATATATGTACTTAACATAGAGCAGCAAAAAAATTATAAGTCCTCTACCAACACTCGGGTTTATGTTATTTATGTCCTCCCGAGAATCGTGCTGGCTCAATTATACACGCATTCATTTGGGTACATTTACTCGACGCAGCATACCGTTGGTCTGCTACCCTGACCGCGCATATCCGGAGTTCTTCATATTTTATCTAGTTCCCACAATAAACTATGGCCAACTTCATGGTGTTGATATATAATTTTTAACAAATGAATTATCTTCACTAAAACAAAGAATAAACAAATTAACATTTACAATGAAACATAATATAAAATAGAAGTTTGGAAAATAGAGAACCCTGGTATAAAATTTGTTTCGGAAAATAAGGTAACAAAATACTGTTATGTCAAATAAAAATAAACTTAATATTATCGAGTTATATAAATAAGACTTAGAAGTAATTAACTCGTACAGTGCAAATTCAATTTACATTTATTTAGATCCCTAATAATTTCTCAAGAAATCATTACTTCAGCCAGAATCGTATACTGGTTGTTTTTATATCCATGTGAACTTTTCCCGATGGAAATGCATTTTTAAACGGGAACTAGTAGAATCATGGTTTACTTTCATCCTCGCCTCGATGATATTACTCGTGACACGTGTGTTGCACTTGTGTTAATGTGATACTTCAAACGGAAATATCTTCTTTAAACGCAATATAGAGATAAATAAAAATCATCACTTCACATAAGTAGATATTGTTTCCCGTAAAATAGGATGGAGTTATAATTTAGGTAATGCCGATCCTTCTGTTTACGAAGTTTCACAAATTTTCGTCCAAAAGAGTCTTATGACTGAGCTTAAACTGTTCGGAATGAATGTCTGCACAGTGAATCAGTGAATCCCAACCAACGCCAACTTCCAGGAGACTTGAAATAACAAGATATATTTTCAAAGACATTATAAATTACACTATAAATATAATTTTTATATAATGCTGTACCTGGATGGTTCCATGGTATTTGAGGACAAGCAGTTGTGCAGCAAACTCATTTCAACCTGAAACAAACTATAGCATACAGCATCCTATTTGATGATATCGAAATTACACACAAATTAGTCTATATAAGTACCCACATAATAAAAGTTCCTCTAGTGTCCCAACAGTAGTCAAATCAAAAGAAAATATGACGGACAGCACATAATTTGGCTTTTTATTATGACTACTGTGTTGCCTGTCAGCTTCAGGAGAAGCTAACATGGGGACAAAGACAGGGTCAACTAAGACCAAAAAAGTAATATGTTTTGCCGAGGCAAGTACAGTTTAATTGGTAGAATACTGATGCTATCATTGGCCCCACAGATGGAGACTAAGCTACATTATATAAGCTCCTGTTACGTAATTAAGTACATATTAGTGTATTGTGTGTTATGATTTTCAGGACCGTTAATATTGATTATTTTGAAAAATGAGTTTTCTCCTACTTATTTAGGTATATATTTTCGTAATTATTTGAATTATTTTTGGACGAATATAATGAAGCCATTAAGAGTCGTAATTGCACTTACCGGGGTCTTTTAACTTGTTGATTCAATCCGCATTGCTTGAGATCGACCTATTGAAGTTCCCAATCCTATTGTTGAGAAGGCTGCAGTTCCAGCATCTTAGCGGGAATTAAATCCTCCAATTCATCCCTCCCCAACAAGGCTACCGGCGTACTACATTTTAAAGAAGGGATTTT
Organism: Diploptera punctata; assembly: GCA_030220185.1. Lineage (NCBI taxonomy): Eukaryota > Metazoa > Arthropoda > Insecta > Blattodea > Blaberidae > Diploptera > Diploptera punctata. The sequence goes on from JASPKZ010007506.1 coordinate 180,165, forward strand.
ACTGATGGAACCAAGGGACTACTCCGGAATTTGCTTCTGAACTAACAAAACCACCAGAAATCTTAGACAGAAGTTAGTAATATGTTATTTTGTATTTTTCATTGTACTTGAATTTTCTATTGATTGTTGGAAAAAAGGGTTATTTGCATTAGTTAGTAATTTTAATTATGAATACAATTTATTTTACAGCACAAGAGGCTGGTAACATCTTTGTTATAATAATTATAAAATGAACCACAATGATAATCATTGTGAATTCGGAACAGGGGAATCGCCTAAACTTCGAAATGAAGATGAGAATGAATACTTTTTTCTTTTGTACTTTTAATATAAAGGTGGGAAATTAGGGTAAAATCGTGCATTAGTTAATAATTTTGAATTTTGATTACAATTAGTTTTACTACACAAGAGGCTGGTAACCTCTTTGTTGTAATAATTATAAAATGAACCACAAAGAGAATCCTGAATTCAGAACAGGGGAATCGCCTAAACTTAAAAATGAAGATGAGAATGAATACAATTTTTCTTTTGTACTTTTAATATAAAGGTGCAAAATTAGGGTTAAATCGTGCATTAGTTAATAATTTTGAATTTTGATTACAATTAGTTTTACTGCACAAGAGGCTGGTAACCTCTTTGTTGTAATAATTATAAAATGAACCACAATGAGAATAATTGTGAATTCGGAACAGGGGAATCGCCTTAACCTTGAAATGAAGATGAGAATGAATACAATTTTTCTTTTGCATTTTTAATATACTAATGGAAAATTAGGGTTAAATGTGCATTAGTTAATAATTTTGCATTTTGATTACAATTTCATTTACTACACAAGAGGCTGGTAACCTCTTTGTTGTAATAATTATGAGATGAAACACAATGAGAATCATTGTGAATTCGGAACAAGGGAATCGCCTAAATTTTGAAATGAGGATGAGAATGAATACAATTTTTCTTTTGAATTTTTAATATACTGGTGGAAATCTAGGGTCAAATGTGCAGTAGTTAATAACTTTGCATTTTGATTACAATTAATTTTACTGCACAAGAGGCTGGTAACCTCTTTGTTGTAATAATTATAAAATGAATCACAATGAGAATCATTGTGAATTCGGTACAATGCAATCATCCAAAATTTAAAATGAAAATGAGAATGAATAAATTTTTTTTCTTTTGAACTTTTAATATACTGGTGGAACTCTAGGGTCAAATGTGCATTAGTTAATAATTTTGAATTTTGATTACAATTAGTTTTACTGCACAAGAGGCCGATGATCTCTTCGTTGCAATAAATATAAAATGAACCACAATGAGAATAATTGTGAATTCCGAACAGAGGAATCGCCTAAACTTTGAAATGAAGATGAGATCGAATACAATTTTTCTTTTGTATTTTTAATACACTGGTGGAAATCTAGGGTCAAATGTGTATTAGTTAATAATTTTGAATTTTGATTACAATTTCGTTTACTACACAAGAGGCTGGTAACCTCTTTGTTGTAATAATTATAAAATGAACCACAATGAGAATCATTGTTAATCCCGAACAGGGGAATTGCCTAAACTTTGAAATGAATATGAGAATGAATACAATTTTTCTTTTGTATTTTAAATATACTTCTGGAAAATTAGGGTCAAATGTGCTTTAGTTAATAATTTTGAATTTTGATTTCAATTTCTTTTACTACACAAGAGGCTGGTAACCTCATTGTTGTAAAAATTATAAAATGAACCACAATGAGAATCATTGTTAATTCCGAACAGGGGAATCGCCTAAACTTTGAAATGAAGATGAGAATGAATACAATTTTTCTTTTGTATTTTTAGTATACTTCTGGAAAATTAGGGTCAAATGTGCTTTAGTTAATAAATTTGAATTTTGATTTCAATTTCTTTTACTACACAAGAGGCTGGTAACCTCTTTGTTGCAATAATTATAAAATGAATCGCAATGAGAATCATTGTGAATTCGGAACAGGGGAATCGCCTAAACTTTGGAATGAAGATGAGAATGAATACAATTTTTCTTTTGAATTTTTTATGTACTGTTGGAAATCTAGGGTCAAATGTGCATTAGTTAAAAGTTTTGAATTTTGATTACAATTAGTTTTACTGCACAAGAGGCTGGTAACCTCTTTGTTGTAATAATTAATGAGAATAATTGTTAATTCGGAACAATGGAATCGCCTGCACTTTGAAATGAAGAAGAGAATGAATACAATTTGTCTTTTGTATTTTTAATATACAGGTAGAAAATTAGAGTTAAATGTGCATTACTTAATAATTTTGAATTTTGATTACAAATACTTTTACTACACAAGAGGCTGGTAACCTCTTTGTTGTAATAATTATGAAATGAACCACAATGAGAATCATTGTGAATTCGGAACAAGGGAATCGCCTAAACATTGAAATGAAGATGAGAATGAATACAATTTTTCTTTTGAAATTTTAATATACTGGTGGAAATCTAGGGTCAAATGTGCAGTAGTTAATAATTTTGCATTTTGATTGCAATTAGTTTTACTGCACAAGAGGCTGGTAACATTTTTGTTGTAATACTTATAAAATGAACCACAATGAGAATCATTGTGAATTCGGAACAATGGAATCACCCAAAATTTAAAACGAAAATGAGAATGAATAAAATTTTTCCTTTGAACTTCTAATATACCGGTGGAACTCTAGGGTGAAATGTGCATTAGTTAATAATTTTGAATTTTGATTACAATTAGTTTTACTGCACAAGAGGCTGGTAATCTCTTCGTTGCAATAAATATAAAATGAACCACAATGAGAATAATTGTGAATTCGGAACAGGGGAATCGCCTAAACTTTGAAATGAAGATGAGAATGAATACAATTTTTCTTTTGAATTTTTAATACACTAGTGGAAATCTAGGGTCAAATGTGCATAAGTTAATAATTTTGAGTTTTGATTACAATTTCGTTTACTACACAAGAGGCTGGTAACCTCTTTGTTATAATAATTATAAAATGAACCACAATGAGAATCATTGTTAATTCGGAACAGGGGAATCGCCTAAACTTTGAAATGAAGATGTGAATGAATACAATTTTTCTTTTGTATTTTTAATATACTTCTGGATAATTAGGGTCAAATGTGCTTTAGTTAATAATTTTGAATTTTGATTTCAATTTCTTTTACTACACAAGAGGCTGGTAACCTCTTTGTTGCAATAATTATAAAATGAACCACAACGAGAATCATTGTGAATTCGGAACAGGCGAATCGCCTAAACTTTGAAATGTAGATGAGAATTAATATAATTTTTCTTTTGTATTTATATTATACTGGTGGAAATCTAGGGTCAAATGTGCATTAGTTAATGATTTTGAATTTTGATTACAATTAGTTTTACTGCACAAGAGGCTGGTAACCTCTTTGTTGTAATAATTATAAAATGAACTACAATGAGAATCATTGTGTATTCGAAACAATGGAATCGCCTAAACATTGGAATGATGATGAGAATGAGTACAATTTTTCTTTTGAATTTTTTATATACTGGTGAAAATCTAGGGTCAAATGTGCATTAGTTATTTTTTTTTTATTTTGATTACAATTAGTTTTACTGCACAAGAGGCTGGTATCCTCTTTGTTGTAATAATTATAAAATGAACCACAATGAGAATCATTATGAATTCGGAACAATGGAATCGCCTGAACTTTGAAATAAAGATGAGAATGAATACAATTTTTCTTTTGTATTTATAATATAAAGGTGGAAAATTGGGGTTAACTGTGCATCATTTAAAAATTTTGAATTTCGATTACAATTAGTTTTACTTCACAAGAGGCTGGTAACCTCTTTGTTGTAATAATTATAAAATGAACCACAATGAGTATAATTGTGAATTCGGAAAAGGGGAATCGTCTAAACTTTTATATTAACATTAAAATGAATACAATGTTTCTTTTGTGGTATTGATATACTGGTGGAAAACTAGGGTTAATGTGCATTAGTTAATAATTTTTAATTTTGTTTAGAATTTATTTTACTGAACGAGAGGCTAGTAACCTTGTTTGTTGTAATAATTATCAAATGAACTACTATGAGAATCCTTGTGAATTCCGAACCGGGGAATCGCCTAAACTTTGAAATGAAGATGAAAATGGATACAATTTTTCTGTTACATTTTTAATTTGCTCGTGGATATCTAGGCTTAAATGTGAATTAGTTAATACTTCCGAATTTTTATTTCAATTTATTTTCCTGCACAAGAGGCTGGTAACTTCTTTGTTGTAATAATTATAAAATTAACCATTATGAGAATCAATGAGAATTCGGAACAGGGGCATTGCCTAAAGTTTCAAATGAAGTTGAGAATGTTTTTTTTTCTTTTGTATTTTTAATATACTGATGGAAAATTAGGTTTAAATGTGCATTAGTTAATAATTTTGAACTTTGATTATAATTCATTTTACTGCACAAGAGCTTGTAACCTCCATGCTGTAGTAATTATCAAATGAACCATAATGAGAATCATTGTGAATTCGAAACAATGGAATCGCCTAAACATTGGAATGAAGATGAGAATGAGTACAATTTTTCTTTTGAATTTTTTATATACTGGTGAAAATCTAGGGTCAAATGTGCATTAGTTAATTTTTTTTTTATTTTGATTACAATTAGTTTTACTGCACAAGAGGCTGGTATCCTCTTTGTTGTAATAATTATAAAATGAACCACAATGAGAATCATTATGAATTCGGAACAATGGAATCGCCTGAACTTTGAAATAAAGATGAGAATGAATACAATTTTTCTTTTGTATTTATAATATAAAGGTGGAAATTTGGGGTTAACTGTGCATCATTTAAAAATTTTGAATTTCGATTACAATTAGTTTTACTGCACAAGAGGCTGGTAACCTCTTTGTTGTAATAATTAATGAGAATAATTGTTAATTCGGAACAATGGAATCGCCTGCACTTTGAAATGAAGAAGAGAATGAATACAATTTGTCTTTTGTATTTTTAATATACAGGTAGAAAATTAGAGTTAAATGTGCATTACTTAATAATTTTGAATTTTGATTACAAATACTTTTACTACACAAGAGGCTGGTAACCTCTTTGTTGTAATAATTATGAAATGAACCACAATGAGAATCATTGTGAATTCGGAACAAGGGAATCGCCTAAACATTGAAATGAAGATGAGAATGAATACAATTTTTCTTTTGAAATTTTAATATACTGGTGGAAAATCTAGGGTCAAATGTGCAGTAGTTAATAATTTTGCATTTTGATTGCAATTAGTTTTACTGCACAAGAGGCTGGTAACATTTTTGTTGTAATACTTATAAAATGAACCACAATGAGAATCATTGTGAATTCGGAACAAGGGAATCACCCAAAATTTAAAACGAAAAATGAGAATGAATAAAATTTTTCCTTTGAACTTCTAATATACCGGTGGAACTCTAGGGTGAAATGTGCATTAGTTAATAATTTTGAATTTTGATTACAATTAGTTTTACTGCACAAGAGGCTGGTAATCTCTTCGTTGCAATAAATACAAAATGAACCACAATGAGAATAATTGTGAATTCGGAACAGGGGAATCGCCTAAACTTTGAAATGAAGATGAGAATGAATACAATTTTTCTTTTGAATTTTTAATACACTAGTGGAAATCTAGGGTCAAATGTGCATAAGTTAATAATTTTGAGTTTTGATTACAATTTCGTTTACTACACAAGAGGCTGGTAACCTCTTTGTTATAATAATTATAAAATGAACCACAATGAGAATCATTGGTAATTCGGAACAGGGGAATCGCCTAAACTTTGAAATGAAGATGTGAATGAATACAATTTTTCTTTTGTATTTTTAATATACTTCTGGATAATTAGGGTCCAAATGTGCTTTAGTTAATAATTTTGAATTTTGATTTCAATTTCTTTTACTACACAAGAGGCTGGTAACCTCTTTGTTGCAATAATTATAAAATGAACCACAACGAGAATCATTGTGAATTCGGAACAGGCGAATCGCCTAAACTTTGAAATGTAGATGAGAATTAATATAATTTTTCTTTTGTATTTATATTATACTGGTGGAAATCTAGGGTCAAATGTGCATTAGTTAATGATTTTGAATTTTGATTACAATTAGTTTTACTGCACAAGAGGCTGGTAACCTCTTTGTTGTAATAATTATAAAATGAACTACAATGAGAATCATTGTGTATTCGAAACAATGGAATCGCCTAAACATTGGAATGATGATGAGAATGAGTACAATTTTTCTTTTGAATTTTTTATATACTGGTGAAAATCTAGGGTCAAATGTGCATTAGTTATTTTTTTTTTATTTTGATTACAATTAGTTTTACTGCACAAGAGGCTGGTATCCTCTTTGTTGTAATAATTATAAAATGAACCACAATGAGAATCATTATGAATTCGGAACAATGGAATCGCCTGAACTTTGAAATAAAGATGAGAATGAATACAATTTTTTTTTGTATTTATAATATAAAGGTGGAAAATTGGGGTTAACTGTGCATCATTTAAAAATTTTGAATTTCGATTACAATTAGTTTTACTTCACAAGAGGCTGGTAACCTCTTTGTTGTAATAATTATAAAATGAACCACAATGAGTATAATTGTGAATTCGGAAAAGGGGAATCGTCTAAACTTTTATATTAACATTAAAATGAATACAATGTTTCTTTTGTGGTATTGATATACTGGTGGAAAACTAGGGTTAATGTGCATTAGTTAATAATTTTTAATTTTGTTTAGAATTTATTTTACTGAACGAGAGGCTAGTAACCTTGTTGTTGTAATAATTATCAAATGAACTACTATGAGAATCCTTGTGAATTCCGAACCAGGGAATCGCCTAAACTTTGAAATGAAGATGAAAATGGATACAATTTTTCTGTTACATTTTTAATTTGCTCGTGGATATCTAGGCTTAAATGTGAATTAGTTAATACTTCCGAATTTTTATTTCAATTTATTTTCCTGCACAAGAGGCTGGTAACTTCTTTGTTGTAATAATTATAAAATTAACCATTATGAGAATCAATGAGAATTCGGAACAGGGGCATTGCCTAAAGTTTCAAATGAAGTTGAGAATGTTTTTTTTTTCTTTTGTATTTTTAATATACTGATGGAAAATTAGGTTTAAATGTGCATTAGTTAATAATTTTGAACTTTGATTATAATTCATTTTACTGCACAAGAGCTTGTAACCTCCATGCTGTAGTAATTATAAAATGAACCATAATGAGAATCATTGTGAATTCGAAACAATGGAATCGCCTAAACATTGGAATGAAGATGAGAATGAGTACAATTTTTCTTTTGAATTTTTTATATACTGGTGAAAATCTAGGGTCAAATGTGCATTAGTTAATTTTTTTTTTATTTTGATTACAATTAGTTTTACTGCACAAGAGGCTGGTATCCTCTTTGTTGTAATAATTATAAAATGAACCACAATGAGAATCATTATGAATTCGGAACAATGGAATCGCCTGAACTTTGAAATAAAGATGAGAATGAATACAATTTTTCTTTTGTATTTATAATATAAAGGTGGAAAATTGGGGTTAACTGTGCATCATTTAAAAATTTTGAATTTCGATTACAATTAGTTTTACTGCACAAGAGGCTGGTAACCTCTTTGTTGTAATAATTATAAAATGAACCACAATGAGTATAATTGTGAATTCGGAAAAGGGGAATCGTCTAAACTTTTATATTAACATTAAAATGAATACAATGTTTCTTTTGTGGTATTGATATACTGGTGGAAAACTAGGGTTAATGTGCATTAGTTAATAATTTTTAATTTTGTTTAGAATTTATTTTACTGAACGAGAGGCTAGTAACCTTGTTGTTGTAATAATTATCAAATGAACTACTATGAGAATCCTTGTGAATTCCGAACCGGGGAATCGCCTAAACTTTGAAATGAAGATGAAAATGGATACAATTTTTCTGTTACATTTTTAATTTGCTCGTGGATATCTAGGCTTAAATGTGAATTAGTTAATACTTCCGAATTTTTATTTCAATTTATTTTCCTGCACAAGAGGCTGGTAACTTCTTTGTTGTAATAATTATAAAATTAACCATTATGAGAATCAATGAGAATTCGGAACAGGGGCATTGCCTAAAGTTTCAAATGAAGTTGAGAATGTTTTTTTCTTTTGTATTTTTAATATACTGATGGAAAATTAGGTTTAAATGTGCATTAGTTAATAATTTTGAACTTTGATTACAATTCATTTTACTGCACAAGAGCTTGTAACCTCCATGTTGTAGTAATTATAAAATGAACCATAATGAGAATCATTGTGAACTAGGAAAAGGGGAATCGCTATTCTTTAAAATGAGGATGAGAATAAATCCAATTTTTCTTTTGTATTTTTAATATAGTGGTGGAAAACTAGGGTTAAATGTGCATTATTTAATCATTTTGAATTTTTATTAATATTTCTTTTACTGCACAAGAGGATGGTAACCTCTTTGTTGTAATGATTATAAAAGGACCCACAATCAGAATCATTGTGAATTCGAAACAGGGGTATTGCCTAAACTTTTAAATGTAGGTGAGAATGAATACATTTTTCTTTTGTATTTTTAATGTACAGGTGGAAAACTGAGGTTCAATGTGAATTAGTTAATAATTTTGATTTTTGATTTCAATTTCCTTTAATGCTCAAAAAGTAGGCAAATCTCTTTGTTGTAATAAATTTAAAATGAACCACAATGAAAATCATTGTTAATTCGGATCAGGGAAATCGCCTAAATTTCGTAATGGAGTTGAGAATGAATAAAATTATTTATTTTTTATTTTTTATGTACTTGTGGAAAACTAGGGTAAATGTGCATTAGATAATAATTTTAAATTTTGTTTAGAATGTATTTTACTGCACGAGAGGCAATTGTTGTTGTTGTAATAATTTTAAAATGAAATACTATGTGAATCCTTGTGAATTCCAAACAGGAGAATCGCCTAAACTTTGAAATGAAGATGAAAATGGATACAATTTTTCTTTTACATTTTTAATTTACTGGTGGATATCTAGGCTTAAATGTGCATTAGTTAATACTTGTGAATTTTGATTTCAATTTATTTTACTGCACAAGAGGATGGAAACTTCTTTGTTGTAATAATTATAAAATGAACAATAATGAGTATCAATGAGAATTCGGAACAGGGTTGTCGCCTAAACTTTGAAATGAAGATGAGAATATTTTTCTTTTGTATTTTTATTATACTGATGGAAAATTAGGTTTGAATGTGCATTAGGTAATAATTTTCAACGTTGATTACAATTTCATTTTACTGCACAAGAACTTGTAACCTCCTTATTGTAGTAATTATAAAATTAACCATAATGAGAATCATTGTGAACTAGGAACAGGGGAATCGGTAATCTTTAAAATGAAGATGAGAATGAATCCAATTTTTCTTTTGTATTCTTAATATAGTGGAGGAAAACTAGGGTTAAATGTGCACTATTTAATAATTTTGGATTTTTATTAATATTTCTTTTACTGCACAAGAGGATGGTAATCTCTTTGTTGTAATAATTATACAACCACAATGAGAATCATTGTGAATTCGGAACAGGGGTATCGCCTAAACTTTGAAATGAAAATGAGAATGAATACATTTTTTCTTTTGTATTTTTAATATACTGGTGGAAAACTGAGGTTAAATGTGCATTAGTTAATAATTTTAAATTTTTGATTACATTTAGTTTTACTGCACAAGAAGCTGGTAACCTCTTTGCTGTAAAAATTATAAAATGAACCACAACGAGAACCATTGTGAATACGGAACAAGGGAATCGCCTAAACGTGAAAATGAATATGAGAAAGAATACATTTTTTTTTTGTATTTTTAATATTCTGGTGGAAAACTAGGATTAATGTGCATTAGTTAATAATACTGAATTTTGATTACAATTTCCTTTAATGCTCAAGAAGTTGGAAATCTCTTTTTTGTAATAAATATAGAATGAACCACAATGAAAATCATTGTGAATTCGGAACAGGGGAATCGCCTAAATTTTGTAATGGAGTTGAGAATGAATAAAATTATTTCGTTTGTATTTTTTATGTACTTGTGGAAAACTAGGCTAAATGTGCATTAGTTAATAATTTTGAATTTTGATTACAATCTTTTTACTCACAAGTGTCTGGTAACCTCTTTGTTGTAATAATTATAAAATGAACCAAAACGAGAATCATTGTTAATTCGGAACAGGGGAATAGCCTAAACTTTGAAATGAAGTTGGAAATGAATACAATTTTTCTTATATATTTTTAATATACTGGTGGAAAAGTAGGGTTAAATGTGCATTAGTTCATAATTTTGAATTTTGGTTAAAATTTATGTTACTGTACAAGACGCTGGTAACCTCTTTGTTGTAATAATTATAAAATGAACCACAATGAGAATCATTGTGAATTCGGAACTGGGGAATCGTCTAAACTTTGAAATGAAGATGAGGATGAATACAATTTTTCATTTGTATTTTTAATATATTGGTGGAAATCTAGGGTCAAATGTGCGTTAGTTAATAATTTTGAATTTTGATTACAATTTCTTATACGAAGAAGCTCGCAACCTCTTTGTTGTATTAACTATAAAATGAACCACAATGAGAGTCATTGAAATGAAGATGAGAATGAATACAATTTTTCTTTTGTATTTTTAATATACTTCTGCAAAAATTAGGGTCAAATGGGCTTTAGTTAATAATTTTGAATTTTGATTTCAATTTATTTTACTACACAAGAGGCTGGTAACCTCTTTGTTGCAATAATTATAAAATGAACCACAATGAGAATCATTGTGAATTCGGAACAATGGAATCGCCTAATTTTTTTAATGAAGATGAGAATGAATATAATTTTTCTTTTGTGTTTTTAATATACTGATGGAAATCTAGGCTCAAATGTGCATTAGTTAATAATTTTGAATTTTGATTACAATTAGTTTTACTGCACAAGAGGCTGGTAACCTCTTTGTTGTAATAATTTTAAAATGAACCACAATGAGAATCATTGTGAATTCGCAAAAGGGGAATCGCCTAAACTTTTAAATGAACATTAGAATGAATACAATGTTTCTTTTATGGTATTAATATACTGCTGGAAAACTAGGGTTAATGTGCATTAGTTAATAATTTTTAATTTTGTTTAGAATTTATTTTACTGCACGAGAGGCCGGTAACCTTGTTGTTGTAATAATTATAAAATGAACTACCATGAGAATCCTTGTGAATTCCGAACAAAGGAATCGCCTAAACTTTGAAATGAAGATGAGAATGGATACAATTTTTCTTTTGCATATTTAATTTACTGGTGGATATCTAGGCTTAAATGTGCATTAGTTAATACTTGTGAATTTTGATTTCAATTTATTTTACTGCACAAGAGGATGGAAACTTCTTTGTTGTAATAATTATAAAATGAACAATAATGAGTATCAATGAGAATTCGGAACAGGGTTGTCGCCTAAACTTTGAAATGAAGATGAGAATGTTTTTTTCTTTTTTAATTTTATTATACTGATGGAAAATTAGGTTTAAATGTGCATTAGGTAATAATTTTGAACTTTGATTACAACTCATTTTACTGCACAAGAACTTGTAACCTCCTTATTGTAGTAATTATAAAATGAACCATAATGAGAATCATTGTGAACTAGGAATAGGGGAATTGGTAATCTTTAAGATGAAGATGAGAATGAATCCAATTTTTCTTTTGTATTTTTAATATTGTGGTGGAAAACTAGGGTTAAATGTGCATTATTTAATAATTTTCAATTTTAATTAATATTTCTTTTACTGCACAAGAGGATGGTAACCTCTTTGTTGTAATAATTATAAAAGCAACCACAATGAGAATCATTGTGAATTCGGAACAGTGGTATCGCCTAAACTTTGAAATGAAGATGAGAATGAATACATTTTTTATTTTGTATTTTTAATATACTGGTGGAAACTGAGGTTAAATGTGCATTAATTTTGAATTTTGATTACATTTAGTTTTACTGCACAAGAAGCTGGTAACCTCTTTGCTGTAAAAATTATAAAATGAACCACAACGAGAACCATTGTGAATACGGAACAAGGGAATCGCCTAAACGTGGAAATGAATATGAGAAAGAATACATTTTTTTTTTGTATTTTTAATATTCTGGTGGAAAACTAGGATTAATGTGCATTAGTTAATAATATTGAATTTTGATTACAATTTCCTTTAATGCTCAAGATGTTGGCAATCTCTTTTTTGTAATAAATATAAAATGAACCACAATGAAAATCATTGTGAATTCGGAACAAGGAAATCGCCTAAACTTTGAAATGAAGATGAGAATAAATACATTTTTTTTTGTATTTTTAATATACTGGTGGAAAATTAGGGTTAAATGTGTATTAGTTAATAATTTTGAATTTTGATTACAATTTCCTTTACTATACAAGAGGCTGGTAACCTCTTTGTTGTAATAATTATAAAAAGAACCACAATGAGAATCATTGTGAATTTTGAACAGGGAAATCGTCTAAACTTCGAAATGAAGATGAGAATGAATACAATTTTTCTTTTGTATTTTTAGTATAGAGCGATTCCATGGAAATGTTATACCTAGGTGAAAATTTTGAGATTAACGCAGGGATAATTTTTTTTGGCGTACTGTATATGCATATATATAATATATTTAAGGATCAATTTTTCTGATTCTATAAGATAATGTTCCAAAAGTGTATTATTTTAATCTAATGTTAGTGGTAGAACTTGTCATATTCCATACCTGTAAAAACACGCAAAATGTTACCATTTTATTGTTTAATGTTTTGGTTGTATTAATTCGTTTTATTTTACAAAGTATTTTGTTAAACCATACTTTGGTCCTCCCTAGTCGTCAATTTAATAATATTAATTGCATTCTAATGTTCTATATATATATTAAATGTGTCCTATAATTGTTAACTGCTAGCTATGGTCAGTCAGTCACGGAAAAGTATAAAAATTACTGTGTACAACATAATAATTAATGGAATTACATATCCTCTTAGATTCTACGTTATCGGTACACAATTAACAAAAAAGGATTGTAGACATTTTCTTGTAAAGTCATTATTTTTCACGCTAGTGTCCCGTGACTGACTGACTCTTTGTTCTATCACATATATCCTAATACGCCTGGTGCAATCAGTTGCTTGCTGCACTCCGCTGAGGATTAACATAAACATGGTTTAGAAAATGTGGTAGACTGTTCGGCTCAGCTATTCCATGAAATGATTATTGACCCTTTTTCTGTGTTAATTTGAGCTAAAAGACAGTTAGCGGAAGCATTTAAATATATTCAGGAAAAAGTCGAAAATGAATTAAATCATAATTGTTAATAGAAAACAAATTAATTCAAATCAAACACCTAAATTAAAATAATTGCTCTTTATGTATAAACTATGCACCCTATAACGAACTGCATAGTTCACAAAATCGCCCCCCACTCCTAAAACAGATTTACGCCTTTTCCTCTTCTTGTTTTAAATTTTGATATTACCAGTTCATTTTTAGTTCCCTGCGAATATGTACGACACTACTCTCCGACACATTAGTATATTGTTCAGTTAATTTAACTATATCGTTCACTACAGTGTCAGGATTATGTACCAAAGACTTACAAAATACATTTAACACCATCTGTTTTTCACCACGTTTTAAAAATTTCCCTTTAGGGCGCTTTTTATAATTTTGATCACACATTGTGTCACCATAAACAATACGACAGCCGATATTTAAATTGGCATTCAATTTCCTCTCAAGAATCGATCAGTTTCAAACAAATGCGAAATTTTAGTTACTCTCCGAGCTTCAAAGAAACATGTCCGTGTATATTGTATTCTGATCAATTATAGTTAATATGAATACATAATTAATTAATAGAATGGGTGGTCTACTTTTTAGCTTCTGCTGAACAGTGCTTTGGCTGTAACTGCAGCAGTCAAGTTCTTTGGGGATTTCCCGTCCATTTGTTTTCCTCAAGTGTTTCTTAGGCTGGACAAATTATAGTATGACAGTGCCATCTCCCGTTCTGTTATCTCGATCGTTTCGATAAACGAGATAGTTACGAATTTTGTATTTATCAAAATTTCTTAAACGTGTTTCATTAATTAGGACTGCAGGTATTCTGCTAGACTATGACATATACCTGTTATTTATTTTGATCATTGAGCATTCCAGAATAAAATATTTGTAAGAGTTTGATAATTATGATTATTTATGTGGGTATTTGTGTGTGTGTTTGTATGGGTTGATGTAGGGAGACTATCCATTTTATCAAGTTTATTTAGGTGATATTTCCCCTCATGTGACCAATAAAGGCATTGATCTCTGCGGGTATTGCTCCGGTGGCGTGATGATCGTCGTAGCTTTGTAAGCTACAAGAGCTGCATCATGAAATGTATTAAAATGTGGATTTTGGAAGGTGGAATTTAGTATGTTTATAACTAGTCCCAATAGACCGGTATGGTCCCCTTCCGACATTTATGTCCCCCTCGGGAGTTGGAGAGCCCAAGCAGTTGGGTCCATTTATCGCGTGGAACGCGCTTTTGCTATTATATCCCGTCACAACACTAGAGGATTCTGATTTTATGTCCCCTCGGGAATCGGGGTTATACTCACAGTTAAATCTCCTGCTACTTGAGTCCATTTACTCTAGGAAGTATGTCACATGGTCCGCGTTGTGGCTATTCTGACTCTCATCGTACTCCCAAACATCCTATGGCACTTCTGTTCCACCTACGCGCTTATTTTAACACCCTGAAAAATAAGAAAGGCTTCTTGTCGGCACAAAACTCGGAGATCTAGATATTTATGTCTCCCGGGAATTTGGGTGGTCTAATTGTAGCTACATTTAATGCATTTTTTTTTCAACTCTCTTATTCAGAAAAGCTCAGTAAATTTAAATTGTCATCTTCACATTCATTTTTCTAAGTTAATTTAAATTTCCTAATCTACTAGATTCAATGGAACCCATATGCTAAAATTAATTTAAACAATGTTCTACCCTAATCCACCAGACTCTTTTGGACGAAATATTGTGAAACTTATATGAAGAAATGATCGGAATGTACCTTAACTACAACTTCATCCAATTTTATGCCTAAGAATATCTGTTCATGTGGAGTGATATTTTTATTTCATCATCATCATCATAGTACATTCACGAATTTAGGCCATTTGTTGACCTGTTTCGGCCTCAAGAGAAACACCATCCAGAAGTCTTTTGAGTATTTTTATTTACATCTTTTAAATAAATCGTTTAGAAGTATCACAGTATCACAAATGCAACATAAATATCTCGTGTTACGTTATCAAAGCGAGGAGAAACTTTTATACTATATGTATATCAGGAACCTTCGAATTCTACTCAAAGGTAAACGATCCCAAGTGATAGAAAACAAGCTAGAAATTGGTAGCTCTTCGCGGATATTAATTCCCGTTTAATGTTTTCTTTTTTAAAAAACATCTGAATATAGAAATGACCTGTATGCGATTTTTATTAAGAAGTGTTCTCGTGAGCAATGACTAGACATGTAAATAGAAGTTTATTAAATTATCTTATAGAATAGTTAAATTATTACCTGTTTCCATCGTTGTAGTATAAAACGAGTTTACATATTGAGTAATTAAATTATCGTTGAATCCATCCAGGCTACAACCTTTTTATTACAATACTACATTCTTACCGGTATAGTTCCTCTATATTTTTCATCCTCCTACAATTTATTACACACACTCATTGCCTTAGTATTATTTGAATGAACTTCCTTTGAAAATTGTCTTCAAACACATCTCCTTCAATTTCACTGGAATTTCTTTGTCGCATCTTACTTCTTTTGAAATATTGTTTCTTAAAAAGATAAAAGATTTCAACTTATCAGTAAGCTAATATGGATATTTCCAGTCAATTCTCCTTACTATAGAAGCAGCATATGAACTTAACAATATATGATGGACATCTGGAGAAGTGACCGAATTGAAGTTCCTTGGATCATTAATAATAAACTAGAATGAAAATGCAGAAATAAAAACTATATATAGGTTACTAATAGAAACACATGCTACAAGTCTTATGTGACGAGGAATCTTGTCGACACAAATTCTCTAAACAAATTTAAACTAGTAATATATAAATCGACCATTCTTACAGTTATAACGATCTATCTACAGTGGCGTAACAGACCAATATTGGGCCTTTGACTCTTCTTTGTTAGGAGTTACTAGACCATTCAATTTAGTTATGCATTTTCAAAGATATGTCATGAATGGTATGCAGTCAACATACTGGTATTATTAGGATGGCGATGGTCGCTAACTTTTGTATAGAGATATTTTTATTTTGGCTTGCCGTTCTTTTATGAGCCTGAAAATATTTAAACTGGGAACCTACAGCTTAAAGTCCCTCTCAAAGAGTTGTTTCTTGGATATTTCATTTCTGAACCCGGTCGGGTTTGAACTCGCCACCTTCGGGACTAGAGACAAGGCTCGTAACCACTAATCCACCACGTCCGATACACTTATTAATTATGGTTGTGAAAAATGGTCTCTTGCCTCAAGACACAAGACAAATTGCCAATATTAGAGAACATAATGTTAGGAAATCTAGGGGCAAAGAGAGGCGTACAGACAGGTGAATTAAGGTGTTCTTTATATGAAACCAATTTTAATTAGTTAAGTTAAATCTCTTAGGGACCGGTGGGCAGAACACTTGTCACGTATTAAATATGTGGAAGTGAAATTTCTCTATAGGTTGGCAAAGAATGTGAAGGAGAATCACATTAACCACTATTTAATGGAAGAAAATTATCTAAGGAATGAGTGGAAAGCTCAGGATAGGAATTTATGTAGGACCTGTGTGTGCGCTGCTGTGAACCTCCGGGTTCGATAATCATCATCATCACTATCATAAGACGCAACTTCAAAATTGAATGTTTTGGCCTTCTCAATAATCTTCGTCCAGACTCTTCTACCTTCCGCCAATTTCAGGTTTGTCACCCTCATCTTTTTATAAATCCTCCCGAACATTATCCTGCCATCTCATCTTAGATCCACCGACAGCTCTATATCCACTTTTTTTTAACTAATCTCTGTTGATCCATTTTTATCATATGACCAAACCATCCAATCCTAAGTGATCTGATGTAATTTATTATATTTTGATTTTTATTTATATCATTCAATTCACTATTTGTTTTCATTTTCCATATTTGGTCTGGTCCTTTATTTGGACCATACATTTTTGTAATTATTTTTTTAAATTAACAATTTTTGTTTTATTATTTCTTTGAGAGTCCAAGTTTCACTTGCATAAGTGACTATTGGTCTTATTAGTGTTTTGTATAATCTTAGTTTGGCTGTTTTAGATATTAGTTTACTTGTAAATAATGTTAAATGTGCTCAATACGCCTTATTTCCATTTACAATTCTTTGCTTAACTTCTTCCATTCACTATTGTACCCAAATACTTAAATAGTGACACTGATTTAATTTGACTATTATCTATTTGTAGATCATCTGTATTTCTATTGAAGTTACTACACTTAAGGTATTCTGTTTTATATGTATTTATTATCAATCCAAATTTCTTAGATTCCTCTTTCAGTTTTATGAAAAATTCTATTAGTGCTTGTTTTGTTCTTGCTGTTATCATTATATTGTCTGCATATGTTATTAAAGTTTAGTTGATGTATTTCCCCTTAATTGCATACGTTTAAACCGGGTTCGATAGTACCAGTGCACAATGACACAATTGAATTATTAATTTTTATTTTGTATATTTCTATAGAGAAATTTCTGAAGTACGCGTGTATGGGATAAATTTCTCTAAATTGGTTTTATGACATTTAAAATAAGTTTTGGTAAAGAGTGGACTTATATCTTCTGTAATCCTGGAGTCATCTCGGAGTCACGGAATCGTCAGTTTTAAGAATGGAATGAAGTCCAAAAATATGATTTTTACATTTGAAGATCACAGGTGAAAAGGGCGGTAAGTCAAGTGTTCACAATTTGACACCAGAGCATATTTAAAGTTTGAAATCAAATAACTTTAGTTTTTATTTATAAATCGTAATTTTTATATTTACTCGTATTATAGGACTAGAATCCATTTCTCTGTTCTGAAATAAAAAAGAAAATAGCCAATCGTTGTGATCAGAAACATAAAATGAATAACAAATTCTGTCCAAATGTCAGATTTTACAGCGAAAGGAGGAAAGTCGACTGAATTATTATACGGAATCTGTAATATAGACACGAGGGCTAGTGGAAAGTATTATTTATAAACTGTGTGCTTATTAACAGTTACCGTGTACATGTTGCAGGCCAAATAAATAATTACGGGAAAATTCTTATCAAATAATTAATTCCAATTACTATCAATTCAATAGATTAAATGTACAGTTTTTACCAAAACAAATTGTATGGATTTTGTTATCCTAATAACAATACTTATCATTAAACATAGTGATATTATATTATTTCTTAGTCATTCATTTTTTATTAAATTTAGGTTCATGTAGTAAATTTGTATAGTAGGTCTCTTTGGAACATAAAACTTTTAGGTCTTGGAGATCTTTGAACTTCTCTTTTGATATGGGCAGAAGTCTATGATAAGCTCTTGGAGGATATAGAAATTAGGTATAAGGCTTCTGTCTGATCTCTTCTTGCGCACAACTATGGAAATCCATGCTGCGTTGTGTAGTTCACGATAAATGACTAGGCGAGGATGGTCTGATTCTACTTTTAATTCCCTTATTAGTCCTAGTTGGGATGGGACATTTCTTAATGTAGCACTCCTCAAGGAAACTACTCCAGTCTCTGATCATTCCATCATTCACTTCTATAACAGTATAACCGTGAATGGTTCAGGTTTAACTCTTGCACTTTGGAACAATCCAATCCAGTGCTGAAGAAGTTCAGGCACAGTTTTTGTCTTTATCAGACCATTTTCTTGTTACATTCTAGGTATGAAAGTCCTCTTATTGGGAACGTGACAAACGTTTCTTCTCATGAACAATGTAGAGTACGTATCTAAAGAGGATATAGTTTTTTATTTCCTCCTGCAGAATCTCAGAATATATTTAAATGCTCTACTGTTGGGATAAGAAACGGTTGTAATATACTGATTAAGAAGTTACGAGGTATCATTGGCTCCTTTCTTGCCATGAAATTGAGGATAAACATACAAAATGGCCTTGTTATCAGACATCTGCTGGACGTTGAAAGAAAAGAATAATATTATCGCTTGTAATATACAGTGTTTATACTAACGTTTGAATGGGGGAAATAGATTCAGTATGCTCATCCCTTCTAGTTCTCTTCCTTGCTTCTCTCTTACGATTATAAAAGGTCTTAGTTCTCGCTATGTGAACCTTATTTTCTGTTTAAAGGTGCATGACCTTCTTCTCTATCTTCGGTCTGATTTCTTCATATGCAGTCGTAACTAACGGGGATAGGAGTGACTCCATGTTTGCAGTAAACTTATCACAGGGACTACATGAGTCTCTTCTAGGGTACCCGAAGGAAATATTGTACCGTGTGCTGAAAATGGTGCTATATGTTTCATAAGATAATATGTGTTCAGTATGCTTTTCTTCATTCATGATATACATTTTTGAAATGAATAGTTCATCAGGTAAAAACAACTTCTCTGTTTTTTTCTGCTATAATGGCTTTCACAACCCTTAAATGATGAGATGTCTTCCTTAACTAACTTTACAGTAACTAAGGATAATTTATTCTGCCTGTTAGTGTGTTTTCTCTCATATTCTTGCCTATCTCTTCGTTATTCTCTATAGACTTTTTTCCAGTATCTTTTTCGAAATGCCATGTAAAGAGCGGAAAGCTTTTTGGGATACGTCTATTCCTTTTACATCATTCTCATCTGAAATTCTTATCCGTACTTGGAACTTTTACTACGTAGGAGGGCATCATCTTCATCTTCTCTTGGCCTCCTCTATTTAATATTTGTGATGTAATTAGACCAGCCATATACAAAGTTTGTTTCTCTCGACACTTTAAACTGTTGAATTTGCTGATTAATTTATTTCGCTGATTCATATCACTAAGTTCGAAACATTTTAACCTACATTTACTTTTCACGAGTCTGGACTCTCAATTCTTGTTAGAATCTTTCATCCTACCAAAACTCTCCCTCTACTAACTACTTTCATAAGATACTCACCGTCCTTGATCACACTCATTCATTTCACAAGTATTTGAATCCATATTTTCACTTTTCTGCCACAATATTATTGACAAAAGACACTTGAAATATTGTAGTGAAAAAACATTCTAAATTATGTCCGTGAAATCTGTAGAGAAATCCTCTTTGTGGAGAAAGGGCGGAGCCTAAGAACGCATGCGCGTTTTAGTTTCCAAGTCAGTCAGTCTGAAGGTGAACGCTGGATGGATACGATCCCTCAGAGTTCTGCATTACCACCGTGCGAGCTTTTTGATTGCACATCTTTCTCACTTGAAAGCTCTACAGCGAAGTGAGTAATGTCATGCGATCTTTTCTTGCTCCTGCACTTTTTACTGCGGCCTCATGGGCTCTGCTTTTTTGCCCGCCTCTTGCGCAGATGGCTTATTTCGAACAGCTTCTCTACAGATTCATATTCAAATCTCCTAGAAAACTAGACACAACAATATAAAAGTGTAGAATAAATTAATTATTTAAATTCAGGGAGAGTTGCCAAACCTAGCACTGCTATTACCCAGTACACGTGCATTGTAACAGAGAGTATAAAATGACTTGCCTCTCTTTTGCCCTGTTTACTACTGACTAACTTTCATCTTTCTCTGTAGGTGGAATTTTCAGTATCAAATATCCCGGAGATTCGACCTCCTCTTACTCTGTAATTTAGCCCACATAAAATACACTGCTCAGCTGTATGAATATGCACTTAATTCATATTATCAAATTTACAACCTTCGTCTTCCCCCGTGGTCTTCATTTGTGCACCAATGTATCATGAAGCTTTACTATTTATGTGAAAGGTAAGAATCCACCCCTAGAGGACGATACAAAACCTCGGTTTTCGGGATATACTGTTCCTTGTGTGAAACAGTTAAAAATAAGTTGTAAGTTAGGCAATGTACTGAATAATACGGATATAAGTTGTAAGTTAGGCAATGTACTGAATAATACGGATATAAGTTGTAAGTTAGGCAATGTACTGAATAATACGGATATAAGTTGTAAGTTAGGCAATGTACTGAATAATACGGATATAAGTTGTAAGTTAGGCAATGTACTGAATAATACGGATATAAGTTGTAAGTTAGGCAATGTACTGAATAATACGGATATAAGTTGTAAGTTAGGCAATGTACTGAATAATACGGATATAGGATTTTCGTTAATGTTGAAAGTATCAAGAGTAATATCGGAAGAAAATGTAAATTGTCTAGTGGATATTGATGTTTCTACTGTAGCTAATTTAAAATTTGTTCTTCTGACATATCAGTAGAAGGAAATTTTGCTGCTTACAAAATTATTCTCACTGACAAAAGCAAAAGATCAACTGTGGAATATTTAGAATTTAAAATAATTATGGTGATGTATAGTATGCAGAAAACGTGACTGTAAAAAGAGCATGAACAAGGAACTCAATTAAAAAACTTGAAGCATAGAATTATTATTTTTAAGTACAATAACTTATATATCTTTTTATGTAATACAGTTGTCTCCCTCTTTATCTTAAATATACTTTTGTATGTATTTCGGATCACATTTTGTTAATTCCAGTGAAATAAATGGGTTTGAAGCCTTGGTAATATTACCTAAGATGCTTAGATTTACTGTATAATATATAAAGTGTAAAGTGATCCCACTATAGGCCTCGGGAGGCCCTTGGGGTAGTGGGAGGTTAAGGCTTCCACTTTTTCTAGACAATCGGCACTTGATGTCAGCCGGGTTGTCAGCCCTGCGTGACGGCCGCCTTTACCCCCCAGAACAAGTACCTGGTACTCATTTTCGTTAGAGGCTGAGTCGAGCCCAGGTCCATAGTGCCGCCAGAGGGTTTGGGTCAGTTTAAAAATCCTGACCCCAACGGGACTCGAACCTTCGACCTTCCGGCTTGTAGCGCAATGCCTTAACCACTACGCTACGGCACATAAAGCTAGGGATTGTAGTGCCAAAAATCCGATATATAAGTATTTATTTGATCTCTTTTTCCAAACCAACAACCTGGGAATCCGTTGTGGACGGTTATACAAAAATTAATTGAATCACATTGCTATTATTTTCTTGTCAAACAATGAAATTTAATATTTTTTTTTTTTATTCTATGCCCCAGGTTGTCATTTCGACATTACTGGTGTTGTCTCTTGGCATTGGCTTATTTGTAACCCAGTTTTGAATGTGGGGCGCTTAGAATGAGGAGTTACGTTACCCCGATGATATGATGGTCATGAAGCTACAGGAGAGTTCTTAACCTAAATTCCAGACCATGTGTAACCTCAGGAATGATTCCTATGGTTTGACCGGAAATCAAACCCGGGACGCCATGAACTGTAGTCAGAAACGCTGACCACTAGCCCATGAGGCTGATCCAGAACCATGTAAATATTCGTAGGTTATAAGGATGTCTTTAATTTTATATTCAGTAGTTTTTAACCAGAGATTCCATTAGGTTATTATTATAATTACTATTATTATTATTATTATTATTATTATTATCATTATCATAATCATAATAATAATCATCATTATTGGAATACTCTAATCTGATAAAAATATCAGAACAAATGGAAGAACTATTTTAAATGTCTGTTCTTTACTTGCTGTCGTTTTTATTTATCTATTCTATAATATATACTACCTAGCTTCTGCATCTGCAACCTAATTCAACACCAACTCTGTTCTATCGTTTAAGTGGAACAAACTTACCATATATTTTAGCGAAATTTTAAAAACAAACTTTTTAATCCATTTGACACTCTCTGTTATTCAGTCGTGTAAAACGAAACATCTTTATAGCCTTATATGCTTTGGAAATTATTTTTAAATTTAAAACTTTAGACACAGAAATATGTGCAAATATTGAAAATCTGATTATAAATAAAATAAAGTTAATTTAAGTAATTTTAATATTATCTCTATTATTTCTAAAGTTGATAACATTTATGTTTATACAAGATAAATTTCGAAATATAGGGACAGAATTGACTAATAATGCCGTAACCTGGTAACGTTCAAGTCATTGTTGACCGCGATATTCAAACGTCGTACGCGTAGCTTACTTTGTTGAGAGACTGAGTAAACATGCTCATATTGTTTTTCTATTTAAAAAATATGAGTTTTATGTAAAGTGCAATTTTAAATAGCTCTCTCACAGCTTTTAAGAACCAGTTAGAAATCTAAGTACTTATTTATGTATTATGAATATTACAAGTAATTTGTGAATATTACGATCTAAGCGAAATGCTATAAGATTAAGTCATTTTTGTCAGAACTTCATATCTAAGGAATCTTAAAACAGCCGTAATTAACCTAAATAATGATGACGTATACTAGACAGAAAGAGAAAAAACAGGTTTAGGGTGAGTTGTTTGATTGATGGCCGATATACTCCAAGCTGGAGTAAATTTAAATATGTTTCTGATATTGTTTAAAATTAAGCCAAAAAAGAAACAAATATATTTAAAGAAGGAGCAGAATACGATTTATTCGGGTGTACATTATGTCAGGGGACTTTAGCAATAAAGAAACTGATCACTTTTCAAACAATTTGACAAAGGAAGCCCAGGGTTTCAAGACGAAAAATAAATAATTATATGAGTTGTTAAAGTTGTTCACATTTTGATATTTATATAACAACTCTATGATCAGATACTTTTCGTATATTAAATTCATCTATACTTTGTCCATTGAAAGTAGAATGTTTTCTGCTACATATCCGACATTCTATTCGGTCAGAGCCGTCTTGTTTTTCCTGGTTGATTGATGTCACTTGCAATCGATGACAAATCTTCAGAAATATTTAAACAACCATTATGCAAAACATTAATAAAATTAGGCACGTGCAGACCATCCAGGAGAGACTTCAGAACTTTATTTGCACCCAAATGCTCGGTCATAATTTTCCTACGTTTGGTCGAAGCCGAAAAAAAAAAGATTTTTTGGATAAATTGAAAGTATGCTAGTGCTTCAGAAACTCGTTCAACAGCCTAACACCTACTAAATTTAACGAATGTGCCACACATGGGGCAGAATCTGCAAATCCAAATTGTTCTTTTATTCTTGACTGAACACCAGAATATTTTGTAGCCATATTTGATGCATTATCGTAACTCTGCCCGCGACAATCTTTTCTAGGAATATCAAGGTTTTCAAAAAAGTTTAATGTGGCACCTTCTATGTATAGTGTATTATGTTCATCCATAGGCAAAAATTGCAAAAGTCTCTCAATAGGCTCTTCGTCTATTACGTATCTAACGGTGAACGTCAGAGAGATCTGGAGAAGAATCTATGCTAATAGAATAGTATGACACTGATTTTAGTTCGTTAAAAATTGGTTTTAATACCTTCTGTGCCATTATATTAATAACTTTATTACAAATATTTTCAGACAATATGATGCAATTCCTTTTCCAAGATGTCCGCAGTTTCGCATATGATCAGCAAGAAAATATCAAATTCAGTAATCAGTTCCAAGCATTCTAAATAATTCCTGATATTGTGAAACACCAATAGGCCTACTCATTTTCACCACGAAAGGCAAGACTTTTTGAAGCAAGAACATTCACTACTGCAACAATTGTTCTAAGTATATTCTTCCAATAATATAATTGACTTCTGTTCTATATTGGGCAGCAACCCACTGTCAACTCGTCCAGGAGGTTTGCTTCTTTCGACATAATTAATCATTAAATGTCTGTGCTGTAAACTGCTCCATTAATAAGTTACTAATATGCTTAAAATCTTCATATCCGTTCGGAGAACTCAAATTATGTCCAGTACCAATAGTAATATTTAATAGACGGCAGCAATAACAGTACACGGACTTCTTCGACGGTGAATAAAGGAGCCATTTGCTTTCTAAAGACTCACCATTCGTTACTTTATGGGTGAAAATATGTTTAGTCAATCGCCTAGTTTTTGTTTTACCGCTTGAATCTGGAAAACTTATAGAAACTTTGGAGAAGTTATATATATATATATATATATATATATATATATATATATATATATATATATTCTTTGGAAAAACTCTGATCCTTTTCCAATCCAAATATCGTGTATTCTTCCGTTAAAATTTCATAACAGTACATACCAGGATCAGGGTGTACATTTTCCAAGCTTTTAGTTGTTAACTCGCAGCAGCTTGAAGTCAAGGGTTCAATATATGATGTGTGTGTGTGTTGATTTCATCACATGTAAGCTCTTTTTACCGTTGATATTCAGAAGTGTTTTAATCTTGAGGTGATGAGGGTGGAGTATCATTTGTTCTTCAACCGTAAAAATTAAGCTAGGTTAAAAAGTTTTTGGTTATTTCTTTTTGAGCTGGAACTTTTTTTTGTGAACCACTTAAATATGTTATTTTTGATATAATGAAATAATTTATAAACGAACATGTCAACACTTCCATTACTTACTTACTTGCTCACTGGCACTATCGAACCCGAAGTTCATGGCCGCGCAGACATAAGCCCTCCATACATCCCTATCCTGAGCTAATGCTTTCCAATCATTCCCTGTATATTCTACTTCCCTCAAATCATAGTCAATGTTATTCTCCCAATTCTCCCACCTCATTCTTGGTCTACCAACTGGGCGTTTTCCCTCTGGCTTCCCTAAGAGAAGGTTCCATGCTAGTCTTTCATTCCCCATACGTGCAACATGTTCTGCCCATCGCAGTCTACGAGACTTAACTGTTCTTATTATATCTGGCTTCCTATAAAGACTATATAGTTCATTGTTATGAAGTCTTCTCCATTCACCTGTCTGTTCATCTCTCTTTGGTCCAAAACTTTTCCTAAGTACTTTATTCTCAAATACTTGTAATCTCCTTTCCTCCCTTAAAGTAAGAGTCCATGTTTCGCACCCATATAATATAACTGGTAGAATAATAGTTTTATATATTTTCAGCTTAACATTTTTTGAAAGGAGTTAGGACATCAAGAGTCTCTGCAATGCAAAATAGCACGCATTTCCAGAATTGAGCCTATATTTAATTTCTTTGTGCATCTCATTCCTATTTGTGATTATTGTTCCTAGGTATTTGAATTCAGCCACTTCCTCAAAATTTCCCTCATTTCTCGTTAGCTGTCCATTTCCATTATATAATGAATTTCTACATGTAACCACATATTTAGTTTTAATGATATTTACTTCCAGTCCTAATTTCTTAGTGTTACTCAATAGTGTGCGCGTGTTTCCTTTAGTATCTCCTCGCTATCGGCCAGTAGTATTACATCATCAGCATAAACTAACAGCTTATTAATACCATTCAGTTGTAAGCCTTCCTCATTCTCTAAAGATTTAATGGTGAACCGGTATAATTGGAGGGCTCTTTTGATTGTAAAAATAAAGTAATATGTTCTAGTAAGAAAGTAATTGCCGACAGCGGCGTTTTAAGTTATTTGAGGGTGTCTGAAGTAATATAAATAACTTAAGTTTATTGCATGGTCATATGTTACATATTTTGGAGGATAAGTTTTATTGCGGTCTTAGACTTTACGCAAATCCTCAAGGTTGATACGGTTAGGAGGGATGAAAGGTTGGTTTATTGCTTTTAAGAAACTTCAAACTAAAAAAAAATGATGTGGCCTCCAAAAACATAGCGAGCAGCTAGAGAGATTATTGACCTCGAATTACTTGGAAATGAAAATAGTCATGTAAAAGGCCACGCCCTAAATCCAGTAGACCTATATCGACTAGCACATGTAGTCTATAGAGGTGTGTCAGAAGATTTATTTTATGCAATGAAAATTTTGTCAAAAGATTTATTTTATCCAATGAAAATTTTGTATAAACAAATTGTAATGGCGACGGAAAAATAAGTCAAATCCAAGACTTTCTTAAATATTTAATATAAAATGTTATGTAAGTTAAAAATCAAGTAAGTGGAGCGAGTGCTCCCCGATAGTCAAAGTAAATAGGGCGAGCGCCCTATCCGTAACCATACAGAGTAAGAGGGACAAGTGCTCCCCGATGGTCAAAGTGAGTAGGGCGAGTGTTCCCATTAAGAGGGACGTATAAAAGAAGATCCGCGATAAGCATTATTAAACTTAGTCGTGGGTTTGACCGTTCCTTAGCCAATTTCTAAGGGCAAAGTGTATATTTTACTATTGAGAGAAAAGAAAATTAATAAAATTCTTCTGTCATGTCACCTAAAATTAGTTTGATCACTATTTGCCTTAAATAGTTCCTTATCTATCACCGGTTAAAATCATAAGTTCAGCCCGACCCTGAAGAAGTAATAATAATTCCCGGTACAATGGCATGCTCTAGTACAAAATTAAATAGTAGAGGAGAGAGTGCATCTCCTTGCTTCAACCCATTCTGGATTTCAAAAGTGTCCGAAAACTGTTTGCTACACGCACCCTACTCTTTGTGTCATTTAGACACAATCGTATAAGTCTAACTAACTTTTTAGGAATTCCAAACTCCAGCAGGATACTATATAACTTCTCCCTCTTAATTGAATCATATGCTTTTTTGAAGTCTACATATAGTTGATGTACAGTACCATTATATTCCCATTTCTTTTCTAAAATCTGTCTTATACTAAAAATCTGATCTGTTGTAGACCTGTTTCTTCTAAATGCATATTGATGATCTCCTAGAATGTCATCAATATAGGGAGTAAGTCTGCTTACAAATATATTTGTAAGAATTTTGTACGAAGTTGAAAGTAATGAGATGCCCCTGTAGTTGTTGCGATCAGTTTTTTCTCCCTTCTTAGAAATTGGTATGATAATTGATTTCTTCCAATCATGTGGAAGAGCTTCTTTTTCCCAAATCCTACTAAGCAACCAGCGTATCTTGTCCATCAATTTTTCTCCGCCTGATTTTATCAGTTCTGCTGAGATCTCATCTGAACCTGATGCTTTATACATCTTCAATTTTTCAATCGCCATTTCAACCTGTAATGCATTTGGTTCTATGACTAGCATTTCTGCTTTCTGTAAATTATCCTCCTCAATGTCCCGTTCTGTATGTACATTTAATACCTGATTAAAGTAACTTTCCCATCTATTTAATATACTCCTGGAATCTGCAATCATATCCCCATTTTCATTCCGAATTATGTTTGTTCTAGCCTGAAACCCTTTCTTCTCTATACTAATTCCCTGATATAATTCTCTAACGTTCCTATTTTTTGCATTAATTTCAAGATCATTAATCTTCTCTCTCAAATATTCCCTCTTTTTATTGTTTAGTAACTTGGTGGTTTCCCGTCTAATACTACCCAATTGCTCTAAATTTCCCTCATTTGGCTCGTAACCATTTCGTAACCATTTCATTTTTGCTAGCTTTCTTTTCTTTAAAATGTCGACACATTTCTCATCAAACAATTTCTTGTTTTGCCTCTTTTTTAAACAACCAATGCTTTCTGATGCTGACAATTTAATAGTATCCCTTATAGCCTCCCATTCTTTATTTATATCAGTTTCTTCTTCGTTTGCCACATTGTCATCTGAAGATTCCAGTACTTCAAATCTATTAGTAATTTTGATTTGGTATTCTTGCCGCACTTCATCATTTTTCAAGTTTTTTAATTCAAATTTTACAGAATCATCTTTAGCGTTTGTTTCTCTCATAAGCGATAGCCATTGTCTGATTTTCACTCTGACCAGATGATGATCCGAATTGCAGTCTGTCCCTCTAACTGATCTAACATCAATGATGCTACCGTGCCAGCATTTGTCCACTAATACGTGATCTATCTAGTTTCGAGTTTTGCCATCTGGAGACGTCCAGGTGTATTTGTGAATATCCTTATGCTGAAATGTTGTGCTCTTAACAATGAAATTCTTCGATGTGGTAAATGTGACTAATCGTTACTATCTTCATGAAGATTGAATTTGCCTACTGTTGGTTTGAATATATGTTCCCGCCCCACTTTTGCATTAAAATCTCCTAAGACAATTTTCATATGACATCGTGAAAGGTCATCAAATAAGCATTCTAATTCTTCATAAAAACTAATCCTTGATCTTGTCATCTTTTTCATGTACATTTACAATTATAAAATCATGTCGTCTACCCTTTAGAATTATGTATGATATCCTATCACTAACAAATTTAATATCTCGGATAGCGGATAGGATCCTCCTTCTGACTAAAAAACCCGTTCCAAATGCAGGTCTTTCTGCACCCTCGTAGTATAATGCAAAGCTTCCTGATTCCTGACTACCGTCTCCTGGCCACCTAACTTCCTGTAAAGCGACTATATCCAAGTTCTATTATTTTAATTAATTTCTTTAACCCTTAAGTTGGCAAGACACTAACTTATCGTGTCAGTTATTTAACTGTGACGGATCGCAGTGAAAATGAAAGCACGTATAACTGTTATTATCAGGTATATTGAGTAATTCAACACACATTTAGTTAATGTATATTCGTGCGTTTTCCTTTGTCTTATTAAAAATATTGCATAAATTAAACCAACTGATGTATCTTATAGAATATATTGCCAATTTAAGGGTTAAACAAAACAAAATAAATATATATAGGCCTAGGCATTCTACAGACTGTGCAAGCTCGATTTTGCAGTCGGAGTGGTTTGTGTAGGTGGCCGCTAGATGGTGAAGTTTAGCTAGCTATTTATTCTACGAGACCCAGAAGTGGCCAATTATGTTATGGGTGAGTTCGAGAACGAGTCGATGGACGACGCTGTATGATTGGAGATTATTATCCCGAGCGTAGCGTAGGGTTAGTGAATATATCGGCATTTTAATGTAAGTGTGATTTCTTACTTTTTTCAGGTAAGTTTTGAAGTCATTGGAAAACGCTAAAGTGTGGATGTTCAATGTGATTTGCCGGTATAAAATTCGATCGATAAAAGGTAAGAAATAAACGTATGGCTATAATTGTCAGTCCTGATGGAAGTGAATATAACGTGCCGTATTTTTTATTTGTAGTTGTTTGCTTATAATTAAGCACTGAAATTCTAATTCCAAATTCTTGACATAATATCAAATTACAAGCTAAATATATTAGATTTGGACGTTCTTTTTTATGTCTAACAAGGGAACTATCAACCATTACATACCGAAATCTGCCTTGAAATTTCTCCCAAAGAAGCGTTCGTGATGTACAAAGGCCGTGTCCAAAAATATATATTCCGTTTATAACTTCAAGACCCTAAAATCAAGCGTCAAATCTCTCATTTAATATAACTCCTGTATTGGCAGGCTGGAAAACCCTCACTACCGACCGTCCGCGCCGCGTCCTGCCTCACTCCACTCTGTGCCATTTGTGCCTATAAATATAGCCAAAAATAACCTAAATAATGATAACCTATACTAGAAAGAAAAACAAAAAAAGCAGGATTAAGGTGAGGGTTTTTATTGATGGCCGATATTCGCCAAATGGAGTAAATTTTAAATTTGTTTCTTATATTGTTAAAAATTAAGACAAAAAAATTAAAGAAGGAGCAGAATATGGTTTATTCGGGTGTACGTTATATCTGGGACCTATAGCAATAAAGAAATTAATCACTTTTCAAACAATTTGACAAAGGAAGCCCAGGGTTTCAAGACGAAAATTAACTAATTGTGAGTCGTTAAAGTTGTTTACATTTTGATATTCATATAACAGCTCTATGATCAGATGCATTTCTTACATTAAATTCATTTATACTCTATCCATTAAAGTAGAATGTTTTCTGCTACATATCCGACATTTTATGCTGTCCATGTTCAAAATTCGATTGGGTATTTGTTTACAAAACTAGAATGAGGAAGGCCATCTCTCTCACAGGCCCTGTTTAACAATCTCCATAACATGTGTGAAACTAATATACAACAAGTCATTTTGGAAATGCATAATAATAGAAGGATGTATATGTAAAACAATTAATAATTGAATAATTTAATAAACTATTTAGATATGGTTCAGCGACAAATTCTCCTAAACAACCTGTCAATGAAATTATTTTCCACATCTTTGTATTTATTAATTTATTACTTATTCTTAGTTTAAAACTCCATGGCAAGATAGGCCTACCAGCCGGCTGCTGGCCTCACATCTACATGTGTTAATCATAGAGGTAAACGATCATCCTGCCAGTGTAGGCAGCATATAGGGTCCACCAGCCATTTTAGCTGCTTTTCTCAACCTGGATCCGCTACTTATTATAGCTACCCAAATTCCTCACGATGCTGAGTAGGCACGGTCCCATTCTGATCAAAATTCAATGAGAAAATTTCTTCCTTCATGGATACCCGAACCAGCTCAAATCCTGCAGCTCTATGCCAAGACATCTTGCCCTAACCACTCGGCTACGGCGCGGGACATTCTAAGTTTAACCGCTCATTTTATTGTTACCTGTAAGTCTCCCATACGGACAGGATGATTAAACTTCGGACGCCATATATATTTTTTTTGACCACACAAGTGCACGGAGAACCTTCCCGAATGAGAGATCAGTTCAATACAGGGCAACTTCCGATACAACAGGAACATTCAAAACAAGACATATCATTCAGTCACACATTTATACTGAACAAGGCGAATGTCATAAAATTAATTTTGATGTGCAGATAGTGGTCTGGATCTCTTTTAACGTTTAAGGTCTCAGATATCTATTTAACATAAGGAAAATGTCCCTACCGGGGATCTAACGCGGACCCGTTGCATAAGAGACAACGAAGTTGCCTAGAACACTTCGGCAGATGGTTGAATTTAGAACATAAAATTGTAGAAGTAAATTTAAATAAACATATTGTTGATCTTGGAAAATAGACAGTTTAGTACAAAATGTAAATAATTAAAATAAAATAATATGAATTCTGACATTCCATCGAAGAATACTTTAGTAACCAAATATATAAAATTACCGCCATAGAGAGTTGAATACTTCACACATCGTGGTTCTCTGGAACAGTTTCATTTAGCTGATGATGGGAGTAAGGTCTCTCCAAACATGTTTTGACGTAAATATCAATCAAGTGGAGTTTTAATATATTTCCTACTAATTACAATATTTTAATTATCACAAAGTTTAGCTCAATATAACACCATTCTGTTGCTGTATGTTTTGCGTCTTTTAATTTTCTGATTCGTTTATAAAATAACGGAAATAACTCAATGGGAGAGGAGTTACAAACAGGATTGCACTGGGCAGTAGAGCGCATAAAAATGACTTCAGGGATCCAAATTAACTATCAAGGATACTAAAAGTTAGAATGTACCTAGCCCTGTCAAGTTAGCTCAAAAAATAGGGGTACGCTTACAAAAATTCGCAGAGAGATCAAAATTCGTACGAATGTTGGGAACAGCATAATAAATGAAATGTGAAAAGTCCCCATCGATCCCACATCTGCAAAAACATTATTAGGTCAAAGTTCGCAAATATGGTTCTGTTTGCATTTTTCAGCCAAACGGTAAATTTTATCATACACATATGTCAGACAAAAGTTATATATCATGCAATTATCAACAAAAATTGTTATTATATTTTTTTCATAAGAATCGCCATTCTTGAGATATCACCATTTGAATAATTGAAAACCATAATATGCATGCTTATCAAACGCAAGTTAACCTCCTATACATCATGGGATATTTAATATAAGTAAAAATATTGGTTGCATAACTTATATTATACAAATTATATATTATATGATTGTGAGAATATACATAAAAAAGAAACTCGGTCCCTAATTTAATTGGCCCGTATAACCTTGAGCAACATTTGCCGACTATTCTATTATTGTCCAAGTGGCGACAGTCGTGTTTTTTTCTCGAAGGCATAAACGAAACATTTTTATCATAGGGTTTAAAGTTCCTTTACAGTGAATACACATGGCTATTGACACGTTTTGTTAATATTTCTCAAAACAATTTGTGCTATTCAACAATTTTAAAAAATGTCGTAATTTTGCTTTATTTGTAGTAAACCTTTGACTGAAATTAAACCGTTATTGTTGATTATGGAATGAAGACTTTGATTGATTCTAGTCTTGAAAGAAAATGTGCGTTTTCTGAATACCTGAAGGACAAGAAATCTGTTATAATTCATGTGCAGTGCCGTAAAATGTACACTCGGAAGAGTTCTATTGCTGCAGTTAAAAGACAGCATGCAATGGAGCAAGCCAGTACATCTCAAATAAGTCCACCTCATACTAGAGCACGCGTAAGTGAATCCGTTTTTTGTTTTAAAAAATATTGCTTATTTTGTGGAGATGAAGCGAATGAAAAGGCTGAAAAGAAAAAAGCGCAAAATGTTAGGAGAAAAATTTAAAAAGTTGCCTCACTTAAATTTAAAGAATCCATTCTGAAGGTAGCTCGTTCTCATTACGTAGCAAAAAATATTACTGCACGTATTCAGTACGAATATGATTTAGTTATAGCCTAGATAGGTACCATAATAATTGCTATAATTCCTTCTTGACACCCACCTACACTGGGGGTAAAATTGGTCGTTCTCAAGATGAATCTACTAACGTTGCGATGGAGGAAATATTTAAGTACATTGAAAATAGTGATGACTGTTGTTTTCATTGGAAGAATTGGAAAATTATTGCAAAAATCCATCTTTAGTTAATAGAACAATTAAGATTCGATTGAAGTTAAAGTATGGTAAGAACATTATTATCTCTGAAAAACCGGGAATATTAACATTAATTTGTTTCACTGATGAGAAAAAAAGTCAAAATGAAAAGGAAGAACGATTTAGAATCCTCAAAGCTGCAATCATTCGAGAGGACATTCAATCTTTAGTATTTGATAATACCAATAACCCCCCGGCTAGTCGAATGTTTGAAAATGTTAACAGCGATATTCCGGAGGCATTGACTTATTTTTTTGGAACAGGTAATTCTTAAAAATAAACAATTTAAACTAGAGCTATTAAAACTAGTATGTACCAATATCAGCCACAGTATTATGACTGCTGTTAGGCCTAGATATTTCAAATCAAAATTGCAATTGGGTCATTTAATAGATAATACTTTGGAACCAAGTAAAACGTTACTCCCACCTGCTCCACAAAGACATCTTAACACCATTTTTTGCAATTGCAAAAAAGGGTTGTAGTGTAAAATGTGGCTGTAAAAAAGTGGAATAATTTTGTTCGCCGGTATGTACCAATTGTCAAGGCCAGTCTTTCTCCAATGTTGATCAAATGGAACAGATGAAGATTTATATCATTTCAATGAGGAAACAACTGATACATCGTTCTCATAACAATTAAGAAATATTCAGCAAAAATAAGAAGAAGAAATTTAAGACTTTACTGTCGAAGTACAATTCGAAAATTATCATAAGTAATGCCACCAGTGATTTCCAATTTATCTAGAGAATTTGGAAATCAAGAGTGGCATTTGTTAGGACTATTTAACGAATAAAATTAAGCTGTTTACTCACAAATCATTATTTAACCATAGTTATTTTAAAATATTTATGTATTTAATGTAAACGGCGATGTTTGAAAACAAATGAGAAGCGATAGGTACGCTTCATCTGCTTCTTTTGTTTATCACTGCAACCAGATCATAATATTTATTGCCAAAGGAACGCAATATTATAAGAATGCTCTCTAGTGGAGAAAAAATGAAACACATCAAAGTGTATATTAATTCATTTCTGATGTCGTATGATGTAAATATGACAATTATATTTTTCTGGATTGTTATCTGGGAAAAAATACATTTAAGAAAGTGCAAACAGTGGTTTATTTTTTTGGTGGT
The DNA here is from genome assembly GCA_030220185.1 of Diploptera punctata. Lineage (NCBI taxonomy): Eukaryota > Metazoa > Arthropoda > Insecta > Blattodea > Blaberidae > Diploptera > Diploptera punctata. Next base: position 215,111 of record JASPKZ010007506.1, read on the forward strand.
ATAATCAATTGCTACAAATGTTTTTATATTAACTCCCACATGCGGCATGTGTTGACATTCATGCACTATATATACAATCTGGTAGCAATATTTCTCACAGGCTCAGTCACTACAAAAATAATGGTCAGACCTGTTCAGAATATTAAAAAGGAGGAGCTTTCTTTAATATGGTAATTATAACACTGATAAATATTTCGTGAAACACGACTCTGATTAGTTGTAAAACAGAAATAATCGAAACGTGATTGGCCATTGAGTCCCATTTGGGGCATGAGTTAAATAGTCTACAAAAATTGTTCTTATACTTTTTTCCATAAGAATCACCATTCTTCGCGATTCTAAAATTTGAAGGAGTCGTATTCTACATAATATGTACACATTTCCGCACCACCTGTGAGGTAGAGTACTTCGCGCATTTTTTAAAACGTAGTGTCCCCGATGGTATGCTCCAAGATCTATTGTGATTAAGTTTTATTAAATGATATTCTATTAATTAAAAAATGGGAATGATTTAAGTGACAAAATTTATTCTTGATTCCGGGTTATGTTAATATAACTGATAATTTTTAAGCTAACAAAATAATTGTGATGAAACTTGGATAATTAGAACAAAAATTGTGCATTTAATAAAATAACATCGTGGTCTAGTGGTCAGCATTTCTTACTGCAGTTTATGAGGTCCCAGGTTCGATTCCCGTTCAGACCATAAGAAATTTTTCTTAATGGAATTATTCCTGTTGTTAATCATGGTCTCGAATTTATGTCAAGTTTAGATTAAGGACTCTCCTGGCCCTTTGCCGTCATTTATCACTCATCACACCATCTGAGCCTTCCAGGTGCTCCAAACTATGAAATGAATTAAAAATCCGTCAAAGCTGGGGGAGAAAGCTAGATAACCTGGTGGCATTGGACTAAAATAAAATAAAATTACTATAAAATAATAAAGTTGTTAATTTTATAAGATGACAAAGAGTAAGTTTGTTTAATCATTTGGGCCTATATGGGGTGTGTGGTAAAATATTTTTAAAATGGCTTTTCCAGTCGAAATCATGAAGATCTGGAGGCCAAATGACACCTAAAATTAGATTGAAAAGATATCATGCAAGACTTGAAAAATTTGGATTAGCTGTGTTCGTGATAGCAAATGTCGGGACAAAATCGTTGAAAAAAACAAATTGTTCGACTAAGAAACTGTAGTGCTAATAAGGAATATGTTTTGTGTTTAGAGTAATTCTAATTTGACTGATTTGTGCGCATTTCTACGGACCAATATAAATTGTCTTCAAACTTACCAAACTGTAGTATTTCAAAATATGAGCAGTACTTAACTCACTGGCACTATCGACTTCGGTAGTTCATCATCGCGCGGACGTAAGCTCTCCATACTTCCGTATGCTAACCTATTATTTTCTAATCGTTTGCGGGATTACAGATACCGGCACAGATGACTGGAAATTATCCATGAGAAATTTTGAAACGTTCAAACGTTGCTAAGTAACAAACAATGCAATACAATAATAGACCGACATTGTAATAATATTTTAAAATAGATTAAATAATTATAACACATAAATCAAGGAGTACGACAAGGGGCTGTCCCTTGTCACCAACATATTTTAACATATATACAACATACTACGGCACTGGCATGAAGAATGCACATTCGGAATTCAGATTACAAATAACATAAAACTTAACACTATGCTATTAGCTGACAACCAGGTAGTAATTGCTGAATCAAAGGATATGTTACAAGAGGGCTTATTTACTCTACATAACCAGAAAGAACTACCGGTATGGTACGAACATTTCAACTGATGAAACCAAAGTAATGGCATTCCGCGGTACCGATCCAATACGTGACAGAATAGTGATTGAGAACACGATTTTAGAGAAAGTTAATAACTTCTCCTACCTAGGATGTAACATCTCCTATCAGGGCGAGAACGATCGTAATATAAAACTCACAAAATATCTACAAATATTAGGCTTAATGCCAAAATGTAATTATAACATAGAAATAAAAAAAATTCTTCTATAAAGTAAAATATTCTCATAAGAATGTCTTCTTGTTATAGAAGCCATAAGATGGCACTGTGATAGTTGTCCCGCTGCCTCTTATAATAGAGAATTCTATAATAATAATAATAATAATAATAATAATAATAATAATAATAATAATAATAATAATAATAATAATAATAATTAATAATAATAGTAAGGAAAGAAAAATTAACATTTGACGTAGGAGCCTCGGTGGATACATTGATAGCTCAATAACATAAGTTAGAGCTCTGGAATTCAAATCCCGAATCACGATTTTTTCTTGTATATGTATATCATGAACTTAGGTCATTTTAGCCTGTTTCTATGAGATCTCATGATATGGTTTGTTTTATTTCTCTCTCATTCTCTCTCTGTCTCACTGTCTCTCACTGCCTCTCTCTGTCTCTCTCTGTCTCACTCTCTGTCTGTCTCTATATAACGTGTATGTCTAGCATTTGGTGGAGGCTTAAATAATGTCACAAACTATAGTGATTCGTCGTTTGGTGTCGCCTTGCTTCACGTGTATCACACCATCTAATGTCCACACATTCTTCATTTCATATTTTTGTATGCACATTTGAAGCAGGTCAAGCCGTCTCTTAGTTAGGTCTTCCCTGATGGTAATGCCAGACCCTTTTAATTGGTTTTATTTCTAAATACTTCACTTCGTTTTCTGTAGCTTATAAATTTTACAATAACTGGTCGTACTTTGTTCTCCCCGGCTGGGACTTTACCAATGCGGTGACTTCTGTCTATGTCAGCCAGAGAGAGGTCAACGCCAATTTTTTTCGCGACTTCGATTGCTATTATATCACTGTCCTCTCCCCTCTCTTCTGGCACGCCTAAAATTCGCAAACACCGACGACGCTGGTATTGTTCGAGTTCGTCACTTTTAATGATTAATTTTTGTTCCAGTTCCTCAATTTTTTTATCTCGTTCCTGGAGAGAGGCCTCGAGTCTCTGTATCACCTGTGTGTTTTTCTCCAGGGCACTTTTCAATTATTCCACTACCACATCCTTCAAGAGGGCGACTAGCGGCTTCAGCATGGCCGGCTCCAGCCATGACTCCTCTAACACACGCTTCACACATTTTTCTACATCCTGGTCACGCGGCTTCATTTTCTTTGGAGCCATTACGCACGATAAAAGCAGAATATCTTAAAATAACTGTTAATAGATCAAATACTCCTCACTACTTCAAAAAACACCTTCTAAGAACTTAAAACCTCACAAGCACCAATACAAGCTACTGCACACTATCCGCCATGACACTTTCAATTGAGTCAATCAAAAGCAGTTTGATTTTTACACGCTTTATATTAGCTTGACCTGTATCTATCTATCTATCTATGTATCGGAATTTTTCAACGCGATTTTCACCCACTTAAAATCATTGGATCGACTTCAAACTTTGTATACTTCTAAAGGACCCGTGACAATACAAAAATGTCATATTTTGTTTCTAAAATCCTGGCCAGTATCATCAGAAAATCAAAAAGTGTCTTTGTATCTATGTAACGGAACCTTTGAACACGATTTTCACCCACTTAGAAACATTGGATCGACTTGAAACTTTGCATATTTGTAAAGGACCCGTGACAATACAATAATTTCATATTTTGTTTCTAAAATCCTAGCCAGGATCATCAGAGCATCAAAAAAAACTGGTATAATAGGTTGCGGATTTGTCGACTTTTTAGTCACTCGTTGTAAGAGCTCAGTTGGTAGAGCAGTGAACTCTTAGTGGTAAAAAATTCAGTAATCCATAGGCCGCTGATTCAAATCCGGCTGGGAGGATTTTTTTTAGAAGAGTATTACTTTTAGCTCATACTACATACTCATACTCATAAAGATATTTACATTTTATCTTATTCTGTAAAATATTAAAACTAAAAAATAAATAATAGTTTTAAAAAACTAAAACTACACGCTTTATTAGACAACCGAAGTAAAAAAATGAAAAATAATTTTAATTTCCAACACGCTTGGGATAAAATTAAAGTGGTCAACAAAAAAATCATCTCCAACATACATATAGAATAAAACTAGAGTTATCAACAAAAAGAAAATAATTTTACCATCAAAAGCTTTTACCAATATCTATTTATTATCAAATATATTAATTGATATAGAGCACCCCACACTTTCGATGGTAAAATTATTTTCTTTTTGTTGATAACTCTAGTTTTATTCTATATGTGTTGGAGATGATGTTTTTGTTGACCACTTTAATTTTATCCCAAGCGGGTTGGAAATTAAATTGTTTTTCATTTTTGTAGTTCGGTTTTCTAATAAAGCGTCTAGTTTTAGTTTTTTGAAACTATTATTTATTTTTCTAATTTTGAACATCTTACTACTCTCATTATTATTATTATTATTATTATTATTATTATTATTATTATTATTATTATTATTATTATTATTATTATTATTATTATTTATTATTATTATTATTATTTTCTTGGAATTCAGTTTTATGTATGTGACCTGTATATGAAAATTAAAAACTCTGTGGTTCACCCAACTCAAATCGTTGTGGAAGGGGTTCGCGATTCGATAAAAGTTGGGAACCGCTGCTATAAAGGATAAGAAAGGAGGGAGCTTGAACATTTGTTTATATATTGGCCTATGTATATAAAGGAGGCCTGGTAAAACTTGTTCACTATGTGTGAAACAATGCCCCATCATACCCTCATGCAGGTACACTCCCAATGAAACAACACATATGACAAGTGACTAGCATCCTATCCGACGCAGGGTTGGATAGGGGGAGCCTACCGAGCACTGTTTGACGGCCCTGGTGTAGATGGATTAATTTAAAATTTGATATTTTCCGCTGTAAATAAAGTGTTCTTGAAATAAAGCATTTCAACATTCCAACTTATATCATCATCATCAACATCATCGTCACTCCGACTTCGTAATTCATCAGCCCTATGTTTTCTAGGTCTTCGGTCACGTCTTCCTCTTGCTTGATGATAATTTCTAGCTAACAATGGATATCTCTCCTTACTATTTCTATTCATGTGATCAATCCACTTTTGTCTTTATATGAAGGGCTTAGGGCAATAACATGATAAGCCACATATTGTTTTTCTGAGATATAAGGATTTTAATGTTACAAAAAATTATAAATACTAATTGTGCCTTATTGTTGTTAATACATTGTGTGTCTATGTTTTAACTAATCACTGGCGAACTTACAAATTATTTTATGGCTATTTCAATACATTTCTTAACAGAATGTGGCTTATCATGTTACTGCCCTAAGCCCTTCAATTCATGACTTTATCCAATAAAGGCTGTATGAGTGGGATGATAACAGAGGCCAGTAGATTCCATGCCCAAGATGTGATCGAAATTGAGAAGAAGATGGGCTAAATATATGTACATTTACAATTATAAAATCATGTTGTTTGCCTTTTGGAATTATGTATGATATCCTATCACTATCTATCTATCTTCGGGTTTTTATAGCTGCTGCCGTCTTCCCGTGCCAAACCTCCAAAGTCTACAGTCTTGGGCATCTTCGATGCTTAGCCCTCTAGCTTGCATTACTGTCTTCATGTTTTTCTTCCGTTCCGCGCCGTAGCCGAGCGGTTAAGGTAGGAAGCCTTGGCGCAGAGCTACGGGACTTGCGCTGGTTCGAGTCTCCATGGGGGAAGAAATTTCGGCCAGTATGGGACCGGTGCCCACCCAGCATCGTGAGGCATTTGGGTAGCTACAATAAGTAGCGGCTCTAGGTTGAGGAACCAGCTATAACGGCTGGGGGACTCGACATGCTAACCACCCCTACACTGGCTGTTGATCATCTACCTCTGTGATTGACACATGTGGATGTGAAGGGCCATCAGCCGGCTGGTAAAAGGGCAACAGCTGAAAAGTGGAAACACCCTCAATCGGATGTTTTCCTTCCATGTTAACCTTGGTCTACCTCTTTTCTTCTTTCTGTTCGGATGCCATTCATATAGTTGCTTCGGCCATCGCTCATCTTCCATTCTTAAAACATGTCCTAACCACTTTAATTCCTTCTCCTCAATTCTTTCAATTATGCTATCTTCTGCTTCCATTATGTTTCTAATTTCCTTATTTGTGACATGTTCTAATTTAGACTTTCTGGCACTTCTTCGTAAATAATCCATTTCTAGAGCTATTAGTCTATTCTTGTAGTACTTATTGATTGTCCATACCTCACTTCCGTACATTGCAACAGATTCCACCAATATTTTACCAATATATTTTTTTGTGTCTTTCCAAATATGCTTATCCCACCATATGGAATTTAATGATGATATTATTTTGCTACTGAATTCAATTCTATGTTTATGTTCTCTTTGCCTATACCTTCGATGTTATCCATAATTATTCCCAAATATTTAGTTTGCTTCACTTGCTTTATTTAGATTCCTTCTTCCAATATTAATTTTTCTCTTTCATTGCTATTTATTGCCAGATATTCTGTTTTTTGTAAATTTACTGTGAGACCCCATGATTCATATGTGTTTTTCAACCTTTTTATCATGAATTCCATATCAATTATTTATACTTAGTCCTCTGTAGTTTTTTGCGTCTCTTCTATCGCCCTTCTTGTAAAACAAACTTAATATCTCGGATAGCGGATAGGATCCTCCTACTGACTAAAATACCCGTTCCAAATGCAGGTCTTTCTGCACCCCCTTAGTATAATGCAAAGCTTCCTGATTCCTGACTACCTTTTCCTGGCCACCTAACTTCATGTAAAGCGACTATATCCAAGGGCGATTTATCTAATTCCCGCGTTAATATCTCCAGTGCCCCGCTGTTGTATAAAGTCCTAACATTCCATGTTCCTAGGAACATGTCCCTGTGTTTGAGCCTTTGGCATGGGTTCCCTGAAGTAGTCCCCGCCCGGAGATCCGAATAGGGGACTATTTGACCTCCGGAAAATTTTACCCCAGTTGAACCCATGTCCGCATTTCTTGACGGTTGTATTTTTACGGTGAAAGATCGTCACTCTTGCGCCCAAGGTACTTTTTTCGTCTGGCTTATCACCTGCGACCAGTCCGGCATGGATAACGCTATCGGCAGCAATGCTACCGTTGGCATAGTTCTCAGGATCATTCAAGCACGCAAGTCACTCCACCACGACAAGGTAAAGATACCATGGAGGGTCTGCATTCTTCACCAAACCAAATTAATCTTTGTACCCTTATGAAATTAATAATATATTTTTTTGCACGAAAGTGCGTTCTCTCGTACTTACAGGAATGACGACCAAGATTGAAAGTTCAATTTCCTAAATTTCGGGGTTCCCAACTTAAATAAATATTTTTATTTATAAACAGATTTTTAATATTTACACATCTTTCTGTGCTTAAAGTTTTATTTTCTTTTCCACTCGTCTCTATCCATTCACTTCATCTCCTCCAGTCATCTTGTTCCAATTCCCTTCCTCATTTCTTGCATCCACGAGTTTCGAGGTCCTCCTTTCCTTCTTCTTCCAGGTGGACATTCCAAAGTTTTTCTGGGTAACCTTTCTTCTTGCATTCGCGTACTTGCCCATACCAATTTAATTGCTTATTATATCTTATATAATCTACTATTGAATATCTAATATTCATTTTTTCTCGTAGGACAGTATTTGTTATTTTTTCTAATTTTGAACATCTTGTTGCTCTCCTCAACAAATCCATTTCCATCGACATAAGTACTATACTGTAATATTACTAGTTACCTACCTAGGGCAGGAAGTAAAACTACTGCCCTTTATGAATACCACAAACAATATATATATATATATATATATATATATATATACATTTGGATATATTATTGTATATATATACACAATAATATATACAATAATATACAATATACAATAATATATCCAAATGTAGTGTTAATTTACATTATACGAAACAAATCACTGCATTTTAAATGAATTGAACTTTATTTGAAACAACATAAAACAATAAATACGTATTTGCCGTCATTTTATCTCTGATTCGTATCACCGCCTGCTGTAGTCTGAACTGAATCATTTTCAGCATTTAACGTATATGCAATGGCCTAAAGTCAGTCTGTTGTTTATAATGAACGCAAATATTTCCAACAAAGATATTATTACTTTATTGTTATCTTATATTTTGAAAACACCATCGCACCAAAAATAATGTAGAACACACGTTTGCGAAGTGTTTTACAGAATCTCGGAAATTAAAATCCTCGCTATCACTCGGTTTTTAATAATTTCTTTGGAGGCTTCCATGCACCCATTCCTGCCACATGTACTGCCCACCACAGTCTTCGAGACTTAACTGTTCCCATTATATTTTGCTTCCTATAAAGACCATGCAGTTCACTGTTATGTAGTATTCTCCATTCGCTTGCCTGTTCATCTCTCTTTGGTCTAAAATTGTTCCTAAGAATTTTATTCTTAAATACTCATAATATCCTTTCCTCCCTTAAAGTAAGAGTTCATGTTTCGCATCCGTATAATATAACTGGTAGAATAACAGTTTTATATATGTTCAGTTTAACGTTTTTTATGAACGTCAAGAGTCCCTGCATTGCATAATAGCATGCATTTCCAGAATTGAGCGTATGTTTTATTTCTTTGTGTATATCATTCCTATTTGTAATTATTTATCCTTGGTATTTGAATTCAGCAACTTCATCAATATTTCTCTCAATTGTCATTAGCTATCCATTTCCATTATATAATATACTTCTGTGTGCAACCATATATTCAGTTTTACAGATAACAGAACCCAGTTTCTTAGTGTTACTCAATAGTGTGTGCGTGTTGGCCTAAGAGAGGCAATACAGTAACTGCATGTCATTATCAAAGCTGATTGCTGCTCCACAGACTCACACTGTGGCAACTATAGGCTACAGTGCTACTTCTACAGTGACTGTAGCAACCCCTAGTTCAAACACAGATAACCCACTATAGAGATGACCAGCGGCAATGTTATTCAGTGATGCCTAGACTCCAGAGACCTCAATCGTTAGCAGAAAAAACTAATCGATTACAGCTTACTGTATTATCGATAGAGCAATTTGCGCCATCTATCGACATAAGTGTAATTAGTTAGTGTTGATCCCGGTGGTTCAGTCGTCATTTAAGGTGTTAACAATACCACCTCAAATAATTCATAAAATAATAATGCATCAGATTTTACACCTCACCTTACATTTTTGTAAAACTCAGGACCGATTGCAAAGCAATCTCACCTTCCAAACCGGTCCAGACTTTTACAAAAATATGTGAGGTGTAAAATCTGATTCATTTAATTTGTTTTGCTAAATCTGTATTACTTCCTAAATATATTAATTCGTAAAATTCTTCTCAGTTTCCAACACTATTTTGTATTTAGCCAATGCAATTGTTATAATGGGAATTTAACCCAGTCATAACGTAGCGTAAAAAAGGATCTCTATAGTTTAGTGGTCTTTGGCCCGAGCGGTTGGCCTTAGTTTTTGGTGTGTGATCTTCACATATAAACACATTGAAACAAATATTAACATTATTTATTAAATAAAACAAACATAAAGAAAAGATTAGACAAAACATATAAGCAAGTGATTAAAGCCAGCTAAAATCGCAATATTGAAATGCGCCGAAAAGACTAAAAACTTGATAATATTCAGAGGGAGAAAACCATTTAAAAATCAACGTTAGGTTATTATTCATCTTGCTTGACCCTTAGGTCTTCTTGTAATCATACATATTCTTAACAATTAACAAAATTATTCTAAGTTATTTTTCCTCAAGAAAATTACCATTTTAAAACATATTCTTTTAGAATGACAATAGTATTGAAATGCATCTTACCCATATAGAGCTGCACTCCTCCCAGGAGGACCAAAGGCTTCGGCCCCCCACACCGTTCTGCCTTCTCTCCCAAAACCCCAGGGTTTTTATACGATAATTTTCCCTTTCTTTATCCTCCAAATTCGTGGAAATTCTATTTTCATTACCCAACCTATAGCAATCTTCCTGGGTTTCTCAGGGCCAAGTTGTATAAGATGTTTTCCTACTTATCGAATGTGTTAGTCAAAAAAGGCATAAATGTTTATTGGGTTATATAAGTTTTCGTAAGAGTGTCCCATTAGTTTGAAACTAGTTGTTTGTGTGATTATATAAGCTTTCGTAAGTGTGTCCTCATAGTTTCGAAAATATATTGATGTGAAATCACTTCTAGTCTAAGATATTTTATTATAATTCTTACCCTCGTTTTTTATTTAAAAAACCCTTGTATGAACTTTGGGTGTGACTTCAATCAGCATATTAAAGGTGATTATTTTTTCCCTATCTTCTGGTATAATAAACAAGTATGTTGTGTATATATTTTATCGGTTTGTTATAGTATTTTATTATTATGGCAGTTAGGCCCTAGTGTAGGCGCAACAGCAATTTTGAATGTATTCCAAACAAATACAGGTGTACATTTTTCTCTGAAATAAAATCTTAGAAATCTGGAAGAATATTTTCAATCCTTCTAATTAATGTATTCATACCGATTAATTCTTCAACATTTTTTTAGAAATATCATACATTTGTGGCAAGAAGTAATAGACTCGCAAGTACTAAAACGTACCATTAATAGTAATAACTGGAAGGCGCAAAAACGTCTATTACCAACATAGAAACCCAAACGAATGGTACCTACCCCTCTAAGCTATAATGAATAACATATACACTCGGAGTGGGGATAGCGACTTATGCGAGGAGTCATCGCCCTTATAAGGCGAGGACGCGCGTGAAAACTCTCTCACGCTCCTACGTTCTACAATTGTCAAGTTCTTCAGTAACTGTTCGCGAAGGTGATATTAAAACACGTGGGCGAAAGTAATTCATCAACTCCACATTGTAAGTCTACAATTGTACACACAAATTTGTCCAATAAACTGAAATAATAAGTGTATAATATAAACATCCCTGAGTGATCATATTCTACCCTGAGCGAACCGGCAAACATTTCTTAAAATAAACAAAAACATGATAACAGATTGTCAAGGAAAGGTCCAAATAAAAACAAGGAGAGATATAATTTAATATTTATTTATTATAGACATATATACATAGCTAACAGATAGTTCACTAATAAAGGTATTTCAGTAATTATGAAGAATTAACACATAGAGATGGTATGCATTTTTTTTTTTTCAATTAGCCCTACTTTAACAAGAACCGAGACCAAAGCTTGAAAAAATTTATTTTATACAAACAAGCATTGCACACGTGTATGTGTGTTTATATATATAATTGAGCATTCAAAGATTTAGGTTATCATTTGTCTGTTGTGCCCTTAGAATTTGTCAGTCACATCAACGCCTGTCACAATATTCTTTTACCATTTGGAATTTATTGCACGTTCAAGTTACTTTTTATATTTTATTTAGATGTACACTTTTAAAGAGAGAGAGAGAGAGAGAGAGGAGAGAGAGAGAGAGAGAATTAGTCACAAATGTACCCAAGTACTGAGATTCTGAACCTCACATGCCCAACCTCTGCAAACGAAGGTTCAACAGATTACATAATTAAATTCTACTTGTCATCTATAATTATCTTTGTAACATGAAAAACTTGAAGTAATATGTATGAAATTTTGTTTATTAAATAATATGTCCCCAAATATTTTACAATTTTAATACATGTTAAAATACTTATCTGAAAAAACATCTAAGGAGTTTGAATCCTTAGTGACAGGTTTTGTGGTCAGAAACTTTGGCTCGGAGCCATCGCAACACACTACTGGTCCTAAAATTCTGTATTTATAGTCACATGGTAAGTTTTCCAGGCATGTTTATATTACGTAATTAGACTTATATTTGATTAATTTAGGAACTGGGCTATTTTAATTTTCTATTATTTATTTACTGTAGAATCATTTTTATTTTTTTATGTATAAAGAAGTAAAGTACCATAGCTTTTTTATTGCCAAAGTTCAGGCATAAATTTGTTCAGACTATTGTTGTTTTAAATACATGGCCATGTAAATAATAAAAAAAAATATGCGAAAAGTAAAGATTCATCTGGAATTGAACACGTACTAAAAAATAGTTTCTTCGTAAATTACTGGCATTATACTATCTTACCCTAAGATAATATGAATAAAAGGATCTATTAAATTTTGAATATGCAATACAAAAAATTGTACCATACACCGCATGCATTCACTGGTGGTTACAGTATGGAATCACAGGATGCAGCCAACATATACATAATTTTGGAACACGAGTTCCACCACAGGAGAAACATCCCAAACATCTGTGTAACAAAATAGCCCCAATATTGAAGTCTTAAACTTAAAAAGCTAACCAAAATACAAATATGCACTCTAACTAGATTGAAGTGTTAAACTTAAAAACCTAACCAAAATAAATTGCTCTCTAACTAAATTTATCCTTAAGTTGGAGTTAGATCATATTTAGCAAAAAATTGATCGGCAGACCCTTTCCAAGAATTAATGGAAGACATTTGAGAAGTTTATTCTGTAGTTTAGTTCGTTATTAGTGTGATTATTGTAATTAGTAGGGCTAAGATATTTATGTATAGATATATTTTTTGGTAAGATTGATATGTTTCTTAAATATATATAAATGCTTTTTATACAAAAACCTGAGGGAAGACGAGGCAGACGATGACCTAAAGCCTCCTGGAGTCAGGGAATATATTTATACTTGAAGGAGAAACATCTACAACCAGGAGATTATTGGAGGGACCGACAAATTGGCTATTGGGAATCGGACAATGTCAAAGGCATTAATCAACCAATGATCTATCTATGTACAAAAACTAACTGAATTACATACTTCAGTTTGGTTATCATTTGCATTTTATTCTTAAATAAATAGTTAATTATCATAAACTGATTTAACAACTGAAATTATCAGAAAATTATAATATTACTGTATTAGGTCATTTTTTTTAATTTGCAGTGCCTATTTTTGAAACATTTAGGTCATAACTGATTTTTTTGTGCATGTGTCGGTGGTTTTTATGTCATAAAAATCCTAGCCCTAGTAATTAGTATGTAGTAATTTATAAAGTCATTGTTGGCTGCATTGTAATAAGCCACTTTCTAGATGATTGACAAAAGCAGCATACAGGACAGTTGCATATCTGGAAAAAATGTATGTGCAAAGTAATAATTTAACAGACACTTCATAGCACTTTGAACTATTATATTATGTTTGGGAAACAAAATGTTATAAAGAGTGGATGATTTGACATATCCCGGCAATAAATTAACATTTAAAGATGTTATGGATATAGGAAGCAAAACTTTGAATACTCTAATAAAACTATAGGAATAATTAACAAAGTAATGAAACCTTCCCCAGTACACAAAAGTACAGGAAAACATTTGTATAAGGCCTTGACAAGACCTGTTCTGTGTTATGACAGTGAGGTATGGGCAATGGAGAAAAGCAGAACAGAATTATCAAAACAACTGGTTGACCACATATGGCAGAGGAGATCCTCTAGAACAGGGCCACTGAAGAATGCCTACTAGGTGTGACAAGATGCTCCTCCTACTCAACCCAATGTCGGACAAGCTGATAAGGAAAGACAGTTGTGTTGCTTCGAGCGACGACATGTTCATGCAAGGAGGAAGAGGGGGCCGTCTTTTCACACCTTGTGAGAAAGTTCTAGCAGGCCTGCTCTAGAATCCCAAAAGCTATGCTTCACTACCAAAACCATGGGAAAATATTTCTGGACATCCCAAAAACTGATGCAAGGAAAATTCCTCCTTTATGAGATCGTAACAGATCATTTGACCTATTACTTGAATGGATAAAGAAGATGTATTAAATGTCCTACAGTTACTATATGCACATAGAAAATATGACAATCTTACATAAAATTCAACAAAATGATCATTAATAAATGACCATAAAAGAAAATGAAAACAATGAGAAAATGAACGAAAACAAGAAAATCAAAGAGAAACCCGAATGTAAAAAATGGGGAAATAGAAAAAGACTTTTTTCTCTTCAAGTATAAATACAAAAATATCCAGGAGTTGCTCATGCTTAGTTAAAAAAACTACAATTAAAGTAAAGCCAAATTAATAAAACAATTAGATAAATCTATTGAATTCATAAATTGGGAAAAAATCTACATCCAAAATAGAAGACAAAATAATGATTTTTAAAAATTGGAAGTTAATTAGGTGAAGTCTAAAAATTGATTCGTTTACTGATTGTTTAGTCAAAAAGAACATTGTAAGAAAACAAATATTCCCTGGAAAACATGTCTAAATATGTCTAAAAATATCAATTCTTCTTTTATTGGCTTTATCTCTATAGCTAGATTTACTCTGAAGATTTAACAACTTGCAAAACTTGTGGATTGTAATCCTATTAAAGAGACTGTGAAATGATTTTATCAACATATTCTTATGTTGAGAACACTCTGCCCAAGAAAATGTACAACGTTGGCTAACATTAGTTGAAAGTTTCCTGCCCACACCATCTGTAAAAATAATCTGTGGAAGCACTTTTTTAGAAATTGCAAGTCCCTGTTTAACATCTTCATAAAATGAATCTGATGGATAAGTCAACCTTCCATCAATATCCCTTGCTGCTACAATGCTAGCATTTAATGGTGCTACTTCTGCTAATAATACATTCCTGCAATCATCACAATTTGTTTCATTTACTTTCAACAACTTTTTTGCAATATAACCACTAATATAATGTGCTGCCTCCGATTCGGGAAAACTGAGATCCTCAAGTGTGATAGGCAGTATCACATTGGCAGTGTCACCTGAAAAAGAAGTATTCATTGAATCATCATCTGCTGTATTATCAGTAAGGAAGCCCTCTAGACGCGATAACAACTTCCCATCATCATCTTTGCAATTCTTCTCCCTAGAATCAGAAGAACACAAACCATTCAATACACAAGATTTAAATGCTGCACAAAACTGAGCACAAGTAGGATTACTGTTGTTGCCTCCAAATTGCCGGACTGCAGAAAACCAATTCTCTAATCCATCTTGATTAAGAAATCTAAGATTTAGATTAGTAAAACCTTTCATCTGCAATTCTTCCCATAGCTGTTGAATCGCTTTGATGGTAAGAATCCATCCATCCTGGCAAGGAAGTCTACTCACTTTACCTGTATCAAATTCTACAAACTGAATATTATTTAGATGTAGAATAGCATACTTCCAAAATGCTAGGTGACCAGATGCTGGCTTCTGCGACAAACGACAGTGCAAACGCTTATGCTCTTTAGCAAACCTCTTGGAACCATTAAGAGAATTAAATAAATCATTCATAAATAGCAGAAAATCTGCAGTGTCTGACGCTTCAGAAGGCATAAACTGTGGGAAACCATCAACTAAAATACGCATTGCCTTTGAACATGTCGTACTGAAGATCTGAGCAGCAAGGTTTACCCTCTTATCCTTTCCTTTGGGTTCAACATGTGCATCTGAAATTTTCGTTATTAAGCTATAGAGGCAATCAGAATTTGAAGAATTGAGGAGCTTTACATGAACCCATTTCGCTACACCACGACCTGAAACATCATATTTCAAGAAATTATTTCTAAAGTTTTTTTTTCAAAAGATGAGGTACATCATGAATAGTAAATATTTTCACCCCATTTTTCTTACGCGTAAATTCTGTATTAGGAAAAGCTGGAAACTTTGCAATCAAATTATTCAATGCTGATCGGTTTGTACAGCCTTTACTGTAATACCTGCAGAAAAAAGAGAATCAATAACATTGATTATAAGTTGTTCTAAGATGCCTGTGGGTGTTGTAGACTGGTAAAAGTAATATGCAACAGGCTGCTTCCATTGCTTCCGAAGACCTCGTACCATAAATACTAAATCATGATCAGCTGTGCGCTTTGTTCTTCCCAACTCTCCAAAATCTTCAAATCCTTTCACTTTGTCTTCTTTATGTCTGGAACTAAAACCTTACTTTAATCACATTTCGTCCAAATACAATGCACAAAACTCATTGCTAATACTACTCCTATTCATTTTGTGTATCTGTAAACCAAATTCTTTGATAACACGTTCATTGATGCCTATTTGAAATGGAAAAGCATGTAAGAGATTATTCAAAGAAGACTTTGAAGGAAGAACAATCAATGAACTTAAAAATCTATAGCTCTTGGGCTTCGTTTATAAATAGCAAGAGCTAACAATTTTCCTTGCTTTGTCCAACGTCATTGACTAGGCTGAACAAGCTTTTTTCTTATGTCTCCGCTTGCTAGTGCTGCTGCTGCAGGTGAAATGTCATTCTGTAAAAAAAAGTTTATGTCATTACTTCTGTATTTTTTCGTGTTGAGACTTGAAAGTAGTTTTGAAGTTCCTTAGGACAGGTTACTGGCCCGACGCTAAGTAGTCCAGTGGTAGGGCTGCTACTTTTTAGTCTCTGGACAGACATTAGGATACTGCATTTACTCAGCAACATGTTCATCGAATGGAAGATCACAGAATACCCAAACAAATGTTAAGATATCAACCTGCAGGAAGAAGAAGACCACGTCCACTCAAAAGACTTTTGGATGGTGTTTCTCTTGAGGCCAAAACAGATCAACAAATGGCCTAAATTCGTGAATGTACTATGATGATGATGATAATGGCATTACTTTTGGCAGCATTTACTAATTGATTCATCTTTCCCCTGGTCTTCTCCACTCTCCGTTTAAGATTGTGGTAGACTTTCTTTGTTTGCCTGGCAAACTTCAGAAGCTTCTGTTTCTTCGGTGTGATATCCTCTGGACTCAACTGTAAACTGCTCTAACAAGCTTTTACGACATGGTTTCCTTTCTATGACACCTTTTGGAGTTGTTAGATTACCAA
Source organism: Diploptera punctata (assembly GCA_030220185.1). NCBI lineage: Eukaryota > Metazoa > Arthropoda > Insecta > Blattodea > Blaberidae > Diploptera > Diploptera punctata. The sequence goes on from JASPKZ010007506.1 coordinate 231,976, forward strand.
CAAGAGAGGCAGAATTATTTTATGTTGATGGTGCAGTAATATCTGAAATAGATGTGACACATCAAAAGGAAGAATTGTGTTCAATTTCTTCTGAAATAGCTGCAACAGAATAATTAAAATTAGGAAGATTACTGTTAGGTACAGCATCATTAACTAATCTTGATCCTGGAATATTCAGATACTTATCTTTTGTGAAGTGTAATCCACACACACACGCAATCCACTTAAGAATTTCTCCGTTTTTCCTGGGAGTGATGAATCAATTCGCTCAATCCATTCTCTCGGCCTAAAAAAATAAGTACTTAGGATCAAATATCCCTTTTTTTCAATAATACAGTATGAAACATATAACTCAACTATTACAAGGTTAGAAGGTACTTGGCCTACCAGCTGGCCTCATGTGCACATGTATAATGATGTGGGACCTAAGTAATATAATTTTAAATAGCTTATCTATTCATCAGATTTAATATGCTGCCAGCACAATAAATTTATCTTTGTTACATAATTAATCACACAATAAGGGAAGTTGTTGGACTCACCATGTAGCTTTAATTTTAAAACTTATGTAAATATGTTTCTTTATTTTGTTATCACATTCAGAACTATCATAATGACTATTTGAAAGGCTCCTAGGAAGGATCAGGTTTTGTGCCATAATAGTTATGCCTCTGATGACTTTTTAGATTACGGAAAAAATTTAGTATTCATTAGACATTCACTTACTCAATGAATTATTGTAAGTTCTACAGAATCGCAGTGTGCATGCGCGAATGCTTAATGTAACTTCCACCACATGGCAGAATATATATGTGAAATTGGTATGACCAATTTTCACAATAAATTTCCAAATATGTTTATAAAATATGGACATACACAAACTTCCTCTTCCTAACCTAACAAAATAAATTGAATGCATATTATGTAACAATGGTGTACACTAACTTGTCTCATCAGAACCTAACAAAATTAAGATATATCCTGCCATCTAGTGGAAGTCACATTAAACATTGTGCATGTACACTGCAATTCTGTAAAACTATATTGAGAGATAAATAGCAAAATTTGCATACACAAATAAATATTTTTATACTTGTAAAATATGTTTCAAGAATCATTGCTAAATGTTTAAAATAGTACGAAATGTTATTACATATGGTAAAAGTATAGAATGTCACAATCTAAATTTCAGCCTACATTATCTGCAAGAAATATTATTTACCTCTCTTGAGCAACAGGAATACGATGAAATGATAACTGTTTTCCTCCTTCAGCTGCAGATGAATATGCTTTACTTCTACATTCCGGAACACAACAAAAATTGTTGTTCACCATGATCTAAATTATAAATACAAAATCCTTAGATTATGTAACATCAAATCAATAAACTATTAAATTTCTATAGTACTACAATTCAGCGAATTATATAAAATGATGTTTGAAGCTAACATCATAGATTAATTTGATAAAAAAAATATATATATATCTTGAGGTTATGTCAAAGATATGATATCCATGTACATTCATCATAAAAAAATGTTATTACGTAAAATATTGTTTATAGAACATTGAACAAAAGCATGTTTACTCTCTACAATTTCTTCATACCCTAAATAAGTAAAATACAAAATTATATATATTTTTTAACACTGCATTTTAATTTAATATACTTAGTAATTATACTTACTGAGAAAATTGTTGTAATATTCTTGTTAATTTTGTGGGGGTTACGAAACCCAAAACCACGCTGACTGCTACCTTTGTACTTATTATTTGAACACAACCACGCATCTACTACCATTTGTGGGTAAGTAAACCACACTACTGCTACAATTTACGACGTTAGAAAAGCAAACCACGCTCAGCGTATCACTAGTCCGGGATCGAGTTTTGTTAATGCTGTATTTATTAATGTGATCGTGATATTCAAAGATGTTATCGGTAAGAAAGCAGTCTGCCTCGGGCCCATGAAAGGCAGCTATTAATTCATCTTTCTTTCCCTGATGAACATACATACAAATATAGATTCTGATACTAAATGCATACAGTGAGTGATTTTGTTATAGGATAGTGAGCAACTACTATACGTGAATAATAACAAAGGGGCGTAGTATAAAAAATAAGCTTTTAATATAAACAAGTTGGATATTAAAATAAATAATAAATTAATAACATAAGAAGATTCTTGATCAATCAATCAAGCATAGCTTGTAGAAATAACTAAACAAATAACGTACCATACATAATGCCACACTCACACAGATGTCCAAGCTTTTAGGAATCACTTCTTCCGTACATAGCTGGACTAACTCAAAATCGACCTCTTCTCGGTCTTAATCAACTTGTCTATATATAGACCACCATATTAACTTCCCAACTGCATGGTGAGTTAGAATTGGATTCCACTTTTGAATCCGCTTTTAAGTAACTAAACGCCACTTGCTAGGCTGATCGAATGATGATGTTCGGTAAGAGTACAATGCATATGAAGGTTCACAAGTAGAGGGGATATGCGCTGTAGAGATGCGCGGCAGAAAGGATGAAAAGGGAAGGGGTAGCCACACGGAAAAGAGGACATTGGCATATTTCATAAATGTTCTGTAGTAGGGAGGAGAACAAAGATACCATACTGAACCGCAGAAAGGCACTTTCGGTTCAATAACTCCCCCTGCGCCCTCCGGGTAAAAGAAAACAGTCCATAAACTTCAAAATAATGTCCGGTAGAAGAATCCCACGTTGGGAGGGACACATCAACACTATCAGATTCCAGCGGTAAACTTCAATACAAATCTTCCATCGTCCCCTAAATCACAATCACCACACTCGCTTCCATGTTGACTATCCAGGCGCTGAAAATCAACTCCAATTGGACTCAGTCGCCATAGTGCAACTCTGCGGTGTTCCAGGTGAAGAACCGGGTGACGATACTATAGTTGGATTGCCGGAACGCAATCCCGCTCCACCGCTTTCCAAGAATCTGTAGTTCTAGAGCCACTATGTCGGTCAGCTGGGCACTCGGGGGTCGGCCGGATCCTCCAAGCGCTCGACTGCCGAACATTCCAGGCTGCGTCGTAATGCCAATGTTTAAGGAAGGGTAAACTGAAACAAAAAACAGGCGAAGACAGGAAAACGGAACCTCAGACATACTAGTTCAACATGTGCCATAATACAAAATGCTTTTTGTAACCAATATCTAGTTTAACATACAGATATATTTTCACTACAAACATGCTTGGATTTACTCCATAGCATTACATAGTTTAACTTGACTGACATGTTGTTTTATAATGTGGCCATCGACGTTTTCTAACTCGAGGGTAACTGGTGTCAGAAAGCGTTTCACAATGTAAGGTTCAGACCATTTAAACATAAGCTTTCCCATACGTTGCTCCCCACGATTACTGAGTGGATAAAGGCGATAACGTACTCGATCGCCAACTTTATGAGAGACGTCCTTCCTATCCTTATTATACCTATTAGCTACGTTCTCTTTAGCGACCTTAAGATTCTTGAATGCTTCCTCCCATTTCTCAACTTTGTTGGCTTGTTTCAAATCACTTAAGTCAGCATCCGTAATGCGCCAATTTAATTCCAAGGGATGCATAATACGTCTACCCAAAAACAATTCGGCAGGGGTAGTTTTTGTAGACTCATGGACAGCATCATTACAACCCAAAGCAAACAACGGCAAATGTTGATCCCAAACATTTTGCTTAACATTATGAAAAATGGTGAGACCTGTTTTCAATGAGCGAAAAAACCTCTCACAAAGGTTAGGCTTTGGATAATAGGGAGAAGTTGTAATACGATGGACACCCCAATCGAAACACATATTCTTAAACATATGGGAAGTAAAGGCTTTTGCATTATCCGAAACAATGGATTCAGGCACACCAAAGTTCGGAAAGAAGTTTCTAGTGAAGAATTCTACGACAGCACTAGATTTCAAGGATCTCACGGGATGAAGCACGACGTATTTAGAGAACCCGTCGACAACTGCTAGAACCCCAACATTTCCTCGTTTAGAGCGAACTAAAGGACCAAAGAAATCAATAAAGAGTCTTTGCATGGGAGCTGTGGAGGGCTCCGCTGAATGAAGACCTACTTTAGTATTAGAAGCGGGCTTAGCTCGCTGACAATCAACGCAATTCAAAATATATTTACGCACCTCATCACCCATATGAGGCCAGTAAAATTGTCTATTGAGCTTTTCCATAGTCTTGGCAATGCCCAAGTGCATGCCCAAAGGAGAATCATGATAATACTTAAGTAAGACAGGCCGCAATACTACGGGAACCAACACACGATTCTTCGGACCTTTCCGAGGACTATACACCAATAGACCTCTATGTAAAGAAAAATCGGGACTATTCGTGCCTGCTCTAATTTGAGCATATAATCTCTTACAATCATTATCTTCTTGTTGATGCAATTTGAGATCTTTAAATGATGCCGGAAAGTTCGATAGAAGATTGACTTGAGGGTGTTCCGGAACCTCATCTTCATGGAACAGTCGCGATAAGCCATCCGCTACCGCGTTATCAGATCCTCTAACATGGACTACTTCAAAGTTGAAAGCGGAAAGACGCACAACCCACCTACCAATTCTGCCCAGAGTACCACTGTTTTTACATAACCAAGAAACTGCTTGATTATCTGAATGAACCACAAAACGATTATGTTCCAAAAAGGTACGGAATTTTTCACAACCGAAAACAATAGCTAAAATTTCTCTCTCATAAATGCTATACTTAATCTCGGCCTCATTCAAAGTGCGGCTAGCATATCCCACTGGTGCTAAATTGCCGTCGATTTCTTGATTAAGAACAGCACCTAACGCCCTATCACTGGCGTCACACTGAAGAACAATTTTTTTATTGAAGTCGGGAACCTGTAAAGTTGGAGCTTCACAAAGGGCTAATTTAAGACTTTGAAAAGAAGCTTCGCATTCTTGACTCCATAAGAATTTAGTTTTCTTTTTCTTCAAGTTATTCAAAGGAATGGCAATCTGAGAGAAGTTAGGAATAAATCTGGCATAAAAGCCCACCATTCCCATGAAACTTCTAACGCCTTTTAAATTCTTAGGTGTAGGAAGATTTTTGATGGCTTCAACTCTCTCCGGGTTCACTTGGATACCATCGGCTGATAACAAATGGCCCAAAAACTTTATTTTAGAACAACCCAAAGTGATCTTTTCAGGATTAACAGTAAATCCTTTATTATTTAACCTTTCAAAGACTTCTTTCAAATGAGCAAGATGTTGCCGCATATCAGAAGAATACACGATGAGATCATCACAATACTGAAAAACATACTTGTATTTCAAGTCTCCAAATAATTTGTCTAATTCACGACTCAATACTTGACTACCTACACTCAAACCCATAGGCAACATATTAAATTCGTAAAGGCCGTTAGGGGTAACGAAAGCCGTGTATTTTCTGCTGGATGGAGTTAACGGTATTTGAAAAAAGGCGGAATGCAAATCAATTACGGAAAACACTTTGGCTCCATGAAATATTTGGAAAGCTGCTTCCAAAGTAGGCAATGGAAAACAATCAAACACTACTTTATTATTAAGTTTCCTATAATCGATAACCAACCTATGGCCTCCACTAGGTTTTGGAACAAGAAAAGCCGGGCTCGCGTAACTAGAACGACTTGGCCTAATGACACCTTGTTGCATAAGCTTATGAATTTCGCTTTGTAACAATTGCAACTTAGGTGGAGAAAATTGAAAAGGTGGAGACCGAACAGGGATATTATCCAACAATTCCAGTTCACAAAAACTATCTTTTGCTCTTCCTAATTGATTACTAAATAATCCTGGGAATTCTTTCACCAATTTGGCTAATTCCTTATCCTCCTCAAGATTATTGAGAGACATAACGCAACGTTGTTTCGAAGGATTCTTACCACACGCATGCCCGTACATACAAGGATGTACGTTAAACGGCAGCGAAACGTCTCGCGCAAACCTAAAATTACAGACTCTGTTCTGAAAATCAATTTTCATGCCGGATTTCGCCATAAAATCGTAGCCTAGAATAATAGGAACAGGTAACTCTGGGGCCACATAAAACAACTGGTCCCATGAAAATTTATTTATCTTTAAGTGCAAACGAACCATTTTATCTACGGAGAAGATTTGATTGTTAACTGATTTACACTTCAAAGAAGTTTTCTTCAATAATTTCTTAGGCAAAGTAGAGACAAAGTCTTCTCGTACAAGAGAAATAGACGCACCACTATCTAACAATCCATCTATTTTCTGGTGGAAAACTTCCACCGGTAAATGAGGCAAGTTTGCCGTGAAAGATGACGGTCTATTGTTCGCAGAAGGAAATATTCTTTTAGACGTTTGAATTCTTTTCTTATACTTTCCCGAGGATAAAGTCATAACATTAACATGCGGAGTATCTAAGCCCTTAGATCGACACTCTCTAGAAAGATGTCCATAACGCTGACATTTCCAACATTGTAAGTTACTTTTCGATTGCCAAGAAGAACGATTCGCAGAAGTATTAGGTTTACTTAAATTATCAGGCTTACTTTTTTCACTGAAGTTCCTCTGTCTTTCAGCAATCTCGAAATCAGCCACTTTCCTAGCCAAGACACACATTTCGGCTACATTTTGAGGTTTCGTAGCAAAAACCAAATGCTGTCTGGTGGCCGGGGACATATTTTGTAGAATAATGTCAATTAACTTTTCTTCTGAAAATAGAGGGTTCAATACAAGTGAAGCTCCTTGAATATTGGAGATAAACTCCAGCAAAGATTCTTTAGAAAGTTGGAATCGTCGTGACACAAATTTAATCCAATAGTCCTCTAATAATCTAGGAGGCAACAACGAACATTTCACATATTCTAAACTCTCCATCCAAGTAAATCTCAATTTAACAACTTCACTCCAAACCTTCAATAGTATTCCTCCAATGCAACTCAAAATCGAGTTTACAAAATACTCATCGGGAACCAATTTCAATTCGAAGATCGAGTTAAGTTTAATAAGGAAGACAACTAGCAATTCCTTATCATCACCATCGCAGGGATCAACTTTTCTGATTAACTCTCGAAAAATTCGCTGATTATTTTCCTCCGTATGAGAAGAAAGGTTGGGGACCGTTCCACTAGAAAAATCCTTGATGGAGCTAAGTCTACGATCACTTATATTCTTGTTCTGTTCTGCAGAATAATCTTCCTGAATTGCGCTGTCTACAATAAACTTACGCTTAATTAATGTTTGTTCAGCCGGGGAGAGAGAATTCATATGAATTTTAAGTCGCTGACGTAGTATATTTACATCGCCTTCAACTTCAATACCTAGTAAGCTTAACTCTCGGACGAGATTATCTTTAGATATTACATCTATCCAACTAGGCATGTTTACAAAGTACAATGAACAAAAGATGTAAACAACTATAAGCGAACGTAGCCTAGTATGCATAAATCACTCTCTGTTTACGTATAAAGAAAGATGAGTCAATATCATTTACGTAACATAATACAAACGCGTAAATTAATGCTTTTCTTTAACTTTAACATAAATACCAAGTATCGAAAACAAATAGTTGTCCGCAGGGTAATATCTCTGAAAAAATGTCGATTTTCTAATTCCAAACTTCATTTACGACCATACAGAGTCTATACCCTTGTTTTGGCACTTGAAACCAAAACTCCGAAACTTGAATAGAAAATTTTAAATCAATACTACTAGAACCACAGTTAATAAAATACAGCATATCTTTCAAAGTGAAAGATACAAAACCATACGCTCTGCAATACCATTTGTGCTGGGGGGGTAGAGAAAGCACGCTCTGCATAACCATTTGTGCTGGGGGGGGTAGAGAAAGAACCCTTTAACCCACGGTCTGCTAACCATCTGTGGGGGTTACGAAACCCAAAACCACGCTGACTGCTACCTTTGTACTTATTATTTGAACACAACCACGCATCTACTACCATTTGTGGGTAAGTAAACCACACTACTGCTACAATTTACGACGTTAGAAAAGCAAACCACGCTCAGCGTATCACTAGTCCGGGATCGAGTTTTGTTAATGCTGTATTTATTAATGTGATCGTGATATTCAAAGATGTTATCGGTAAGAAAGCAGCCTGCCACGGGCCCATGAAAGGCAGCTATTAATTCATCTTTCTTTCCCTGATGAACATACATACAAATATAGATTCTGATTACTAAATGCATACGGTGAGTGATTTTGTTACAGGATAGTGAGCAACTACTATACTTAAATAATAACAAAGGGGCGTTGTATAAAAGATAAGCTTTTAATATAAACAAGTTGAATATTAAAATAAATAATAAATTAATAACATAAGATGGTTCTTGATCAATCAATCAAGCATAGCTTGTAGAAATAACTAAACAAATAACGTACCAGACATAATGCCACACTCACACAGATGTCCAAGCTTTTAGGAAACACTTCTTCCGTAACATAGCTGGACTAACTCAAAATCGACCTCTTCTCGGTCTTAATCAACTTGTCTATACATAGACCACCATGTTAACTTCCCAACTGCATGGTGAGTTAGAATTGGATTCCACTATTGAATCCGCTTTTAAGTAACTAAACGCCACTTGCTAGGCTGATCGAATGATGATCTTCGGTAAGAGTACAATGCATATAAAGGTTCACAAGTAGAGGGGATATGCGCTGTAGAGATGCGCGGCAGAAAGGATGAAAAGGGAAGGGGTAGCCACACGGAAAAGAGGACATTGGCATATTTCATAAATGTTCTGTAGTAGGGAGGAGAACAAAGATACCATACTGAACCGCAGAAAGGCACTTTCGGTTCAATTTAAACAAACAAAATATTGCTTCCAATTATAGCGTGGCTTTCTTGTATATTTTAAAATAAGTAGCCAACGTAATAAAAAAAGTACAGAGTTGATTATGATATTAAATAAAAAAATATATAAATAAATTGTTGAAAACTTTCCAAAATGATATTAAAAGCAAGAATTTAAACAAAAGTTGATTTCGTGGTAATTTTCATATTAAAATTGAGAGAAAGCCAACATTAAAAAAAATAAAACATATTTCATTTAGTAAATTAGTAGGTCTGTTGGGTGCACTTAAACCTGCCAAAATATCAGACGAAACAGTGTTACGAGTAAAGCGACTACAGCGCCTCCAAGCGTTGTCAGAAAAAACTAGGCCTGGCATCACCTTCTTCCATTTGCGTTGGCCTGGGTGGATCAAACTCTGCACCAGTTTCATCCTCCAAGCCGCAGCAACCTACCATGCGTACACTCACAAAGCTCGAGGACCTGAAGGGTAAGATTTAATCAATTTTACATTTACGTGCTTTTTAAACATTTTTTTTACTCTGAAATTTGGAGTGTGTGTGTGTGCGTGTGTATGTGTGTGTGCGTGCGTGCGTGTGTGTTTTACTTTTTCTGTTATATGTTAGTCAGAAGGATCATGGACTCTAAAGAAAGAAAATGAAAATGAGTGGGTGTTTAGTATAATTTAGTTACTCCTATTTTCCTACATATGTCAGCTCAAAGAGACAAAGAGACATGATGGAGGAAGGCAGATTATATTTTGCTCAGAGGCACTAGTTAAGGCCTGAGGTTCATTTACGGAACTCTTGGAGAACTAGTCCCTTGGATTCTTTCATTCTAAGAATCCATCGACCTCCGCGGGTTTGATCTCGCGACCCGTTGGGGGAAGAGGCAAGTAACATAACTCATAGACCACCGAGGTCAAATACGAACCAAGATAATTAACAGACAAATCATAGAGTACAGAATGTCTTTATATTTTATGACAATTAAAATATTGCATTTTATTATATAATGTTCTGCCCAAAGGCAGGTCCTTTACAGTAATCATAGGATACTTACTGATTCATTTTTCCACTATTTATTAAGATAATTTAATCAATTAAACCGGTGTATCTTATAGAATACAGTGTCAAATTAAGGATAACAAATAAAGGAATTATTTGCACAGACAGGTCATTTTTAACAATTTGTTCGCTGAATAGTAAACTATATATATATATATATATATATATATATAGCAAAATTAATTTCACTTTCAATGCAAAAAATGTAAATTAATTATATCGAAGAAATTTGACACCTGAAAATTATATACTTTTCATCTGAGACCATGAGTACCTTCCTCAAATTAGTTGGGTTACATAGTGTTCTGCCTAAGAGCAAATCTTCCCCTGCAACCTCAGCATTCTCCATTCTTTCCTTAACTCAGCCTTCCTTATAATATCAGCGTACAAATCGTTTAATTTAGTATTTATCATCTAATGTCTTTTTCTGCCTCTAACCTTCTTTGTGTTGACCATTCCTTCTAGGCAGTTTCTTCTGAGTCAGTATCCAATCATTTTCTTTTCCTCTTCTTTATGAGTTCCAGCATTGTTCTTCCTTCGCCCACTCTGTCTAGCAAATCTTTATTTTTCATTTTGTCTGTCCATTTTATACTCTCTATCCTTCTACATATCCATATCTCAAAAGCTTCCAGTCCTCTTTTCCTCATTCCGTCGTAATGTCCAAGTCTGTGCACCATACAATGCTACACTCCACACAAAACACTTTACTATCTTCTTCCGTAATTATTTTGTCAAAGGTCTGCAATAAATGCTTCTCTTCTTGTTAAATATGGTATAAGAGATGAAAAACATTAATCCAGCAAATCCTAAAGATAAAATAATAATTAAGTTTGTTTAACGCTAGGGACGCTGATCTCTGAGTAGGTTATAATTTATTCCTCCTCCATAACCTATTTTTTTATCCGTCTGAGGTTCCTGTGAAATGAACTGACAAAAAATCGCTAATATTTTTGTCTTATTTCGCGTAAATCGTGAAATTGTTAATAAATTACTTGTAAAATTCATAATAAATAAATGATTTTCTTGCTGCCAACATTACTACCGACCCGTTTCACTACATATAGATCTCTTTATTACGTGTTTTGAAAGATAATAATGCGAAATATCACTCAATAAAATAAGGTATGACGTCGCGGTTCAACAATAGCATCACAGTTCCGTGGTTACGGCGTGAAATAATATTTCAAAATTTGTTTTGCTATAAAAATAATTACAATTTTTCGTTCTTTAAATTCAAGGAAATTGGGTTTAACATAAACACTATCAAAATATTTTGTTTTACAACATAAAGCGCTGAATGTGGCTGAGAATTCAAAACATTGTGCGTTAAATTTCGCTATAACACAAGGTAAGTTAGTTGCATTCAAAAGATAAGACAAAGTTAGTGTGTAGAATTAGAATGTAGGTGTAAAAGTGCAGTAGAAGTCCATTAAAGAAATGGCAAGATAGGTAAGAAAGATTCAGAAAATCGAAATTATATTCTATTCTATAGTATTCTGCCATAGGGCAGGTCTTTACTAGTCATTTATAGGTGTGGTAGCGCCCCGTTGCTTTCCATATCGGTGAAGGATGAAGATGATGATGGCCATATGATGTTCAGAGACATTTTGGGCCTTAAACCAAACTGACATTTGTCTCATATGTGAGGAAAAAACCTCACCGAAGAAGCTTGTCCCGATCCGGAATCGAACCCGGGCCCACTGCCAGACAATGCAGCACGCTACCTGGAGACCACAGCGGTGAATTAAGTTCAATAATAGTGGAATGCATGCTTTTACGGCCGGTAATCATGGTAGTAAAAGATTCCGGGCTATGTGGCCGTGGTCTATAACTGGCGTTTCTTCGCAGTCGAGTCTACGACAGGGAAACAACAGCTTCTAGCGCTCGCCACTGAAGATGCCCTCCGCAGTTGAGGGAGAAACGTCTGGAAGAAACGCCAGTTATAGACCACGGCCACATAGCCCGGAATCTTTTACTACCATAAGTTCAATAATGTTTACTGATACATTTTCTCCCTATTTACTAAGAGTTTTAAATGAATTAAACTGGTGTAATTTATAGGATACTGTGTCAAATCAAGGATAAGAAATAAAGGAAGAAATTTGGTAATTATTTGCATAGACAGGTTATTTTGAACAATTTGTTCGTTGAATAGTAAACTAAACTATTTCCATGTCTATTGTTCTACAAGGTGGCACGCCGTAGCGTAGTGGTTAAGGCACTGAGCTACAAGCCGGAGGGTCGAGAGTTCAAGTCCCGTTGGGGTCAGGATTTTTAAACTGACCCAAACCCTCTGGCGACACTATGGCCCTGGGGTCGACTCAGCCTCTAACGGAAATGAGTACCAGACGCTTGTTCTGGGGGTAAAGGCGGCCGTCACGCAGGGCTGACAACCCGGCTGACATAAAGTGCCGATTGTCTAGAAAAAGTGGGAGCCTTAACCTCCTACTACCCCAAGGGCCTCCGAGCCTGTTGTGGGATCACTTTACTTTACTTTTATTGTTCTACAAACACATCAGTCATTTTCATGTTGTTATGTTTGTTAAACAGGGTTGTTCATTCTAGTTTTCTAAACACGAACCTAATCCTGTTCTAAACTATCAACCGTACAAAATATCTGATGTATAGCAAAAATATTTTCACTTTGAATGTAAAAAAGTGTAAATCAATTAAATCAGAGAAATTTGATAACTGAAAATGATATATTTTTCATCTGCGACGGTGGGTACTTTCCTCTAATAAGTTGGATTACATACATATTGTTCTTCCCAACAACAGGTCTTTCTCTGCAAACTCAGTATTCTCCACTCTTTCCTTAACTCATCTTCCTTTTTGTATCCGCATAAAAAACATTTATTTTATTATTGTCTATCATCTGATGTCTTTTTCTGCCTCTAACCTTCTTTCCATGTACCATTCCTTATAGGGCATCCGTTAGCAGGCAGTTCCTTCTTACCAAGTGACCAATCCAATTTACTTTCCTCTTCTTTATGAGTTCCAGCATTGTTCTTCCTCCTTCACCCACTCTGTCTAGAATATCTTTATCTTTTTTATTTTGTCTGTCCATTTTATATGATCCATCCTTCTTAATATTCACATCTCGAAAGCTTCCAGTCGCTTTTCCTGATTCCGTCGTAATGTCCAAGTCTCTGCACATAGGCCTACAATGCTACACTCCACACAAGGCACTTCACTAGACTCTTCCGTAATTATTTTGCCAAATGTCCGCAGAAAATTCTCCTCTTCTTGTTAAAGAATAGATGAAAAAAAGTTAATCCAGCAAATCCTAAAGATAAAATACCAATTAAGTTTGTTTAGCGTTAGGGGCGCTGATCTCCGAGTAGGTTATATCATATTCCTCCTCCATAATCAGTTTTTCTATTTGTCTAAGGTTCCTTAGATATGAATTGGTAAAAATCGCTAATATTTTTCTCATATTTCACGTAATTTGTGAAATAGTTAATAAAATACTTGTAAAATTTTAATAAATATATACTTTTCTGGCTACCTACATTACTATAGACCGGTTGCACTACATATAGAACTCTTTATTACGTGTTTTGAAGGATCATCATCATCATCCATGCAAGTATTAGGCCGTGTGGCCTGTTACGGTCTCAAAGAGGAATTTTCCATCCAGCGCTTTTTTGGACGTCCCAGCGATCTTTTGCCTTGGGAGTAGTAGCGAAGTATAGCTTGTGGAATTCTATGAGACGGCATTCGTTGAAGATGGGCTTTCCAGTTGTTCTGGTAGTTTTGTATATGGTGAAGAATGGGTTCTACATCCAACTCTTCCACAATTTCCTCATTTCTTTTATGGTCCCACTTTGTGTAGCCTGCTGTAGGGCGCATAAATCGCATCTCATTTGCTATTATTCGGCTTTCATCTCTTCTTCGAATTGTCCATGCTTCACTACCATATCTTAATACTGATCTTGCGAGAACCTTATAAAGCCGTAATCTTGTATTCTTCTGTACTAAAGATGGTTTCATTATACTGTTAATTATCCCCATTGTTTTTGTAAAATGTGTGATTTTCTTTTATATATCAGCTTCATCTTGAAATGTTAAATAATAACCCAAATAATTAAATTCGTTTACTCGTTCTAGAATTTCATAATCTAAAACAATTTTGCTAGGTATAGGGTATTTTCCACAAAAGGCCATCACTTTAGTTTTCTTTGTATGATTTCCATATTGTACCTTTTTGCAATTATATTAAAATTGTGTACAGAATACTGTAAATCTGTTTCTGTTGGAGCTATTAATACCAAATCATCTGCAAAAAGCAAACAGTATATTTTATGGTTTCTATTAATTTGGATAGAACCGTGTCTCATCTGTCGCCAATCTTGGAGTATTCTATCCATGTATATGATAAAGAGCAAGGGCGAGAGGCCACATCCTTGTCTTAAGCCCCTATTAATTTCGGTCCATTCTGTTTGTGTGTTACTGATTCGAACTGAAATGAAATTTGTTTTATAGATATTGTACAAATTTAAAATATGCTGTTGTGGTAGATTTTTGTCAGCTAAACAGTTAATTCCTATTGATTTTGTCGAAGGCTTTTTTGAAGTCCACAACAGCTAATTGTGTTTCTACATTGAACTCCCTGTGTTTTTCTATTAATAATTTCATGGAGAATTAACCATCACAGCAGGATCGACCTTTACGAAAGCCATTCTGTTCTTCGCTGAGGAGGCTGTTAAGATGTTTGTTTAATTTGTTCTTAATTATATTGGCGTAAATTTTGACAGTTTTTCTTGTCTCATTTTATAAATATTGGTATTACAATAGATGTCCAACTTAGAGGAATGTCTCTCCCTTCCCATAGTTTATTTAAGAATGTTAGAAATCTGTCTAAAACAGAGGATTTGAATTTTTAAATAGTTCAATACTGATTCCATCCTTTCCAGGAGCTTTTTTGATTCTCATTTTCATTGATACTTCTGATAGTTCATCCTCTGTAATCAAGTCTGTAGAGGTGTTATTTGATGATGGTAAAATGAGAGTATTTGGAGTTTGGGTCCATAGATTTTGAAAATAATTTGACCATTGTTTGGCTGGGATGACATTAAGGTTGAGCATGTCCTTTGTTTCACGATTCAAATTTTTCAAGATTTTGTATGTTTGTGATGTGGGTCTAGTAATATCATTCTCTAATTGTGATCCTCACAATTTTTTCTATGTCTCTTCCTGGTTTCTCTTTTCGCTATTGCACTTGTTTCGTGGTAATTGATTTTGTCTTCTTCTGATTTATTTGATACGTACTTGTGGTATGCTTCTTTTTTGTCTTTGATAACAATTCGAAATATCAGGCAATATAATAAGCTATGACGTAGCGGTTCAACAATAGCATAATGGTCAAATGGTTACGGCATGACTAATATTTAAACATTTGTTTCGCTATAAAAATAATTACAATTTCTCTTTCTTTTAATTTTAGGAAAATTGGGTTTACATTAAACACCATCAAAATACTTTATTTCACAACATGAAAGCGTCAAATGGGGCTGTAAATTAAAAATATTGTGCGTATTTTTTTTCTAAAATTCAAGGTAAGTTAATTGCATTTAAAAGATAACAAAGTTAGTGTATAGGTGTAGGAGCGCAGTAACAGTTCACTAGAGAACTGCGTAGATAAATAAGAAAGAGAGATGGAAAGGAAACGGGACCCCACAGTTAACCTTAGCGTTTACTCTATTTTCAAGTTTATTTACTCTATTAATTTATATTGACAGGCACATAATAATCTGAAAATGTTATGATTCATCATAATTAAAAAGCGTTGATATTTATTTAATGTTTTGATAAATCATTGATGATAACATTCACACGTCATTCAACTGCAGAAAGCCATGGTCTTTGGCTTTAGTAAATTTACAAGCATATTAAATAAAATTAATTAAGTGAATGGTTTTTACATATAGCATTCTCATTGATAAGATAAACGTATTCGGGTAAAGTGGACCCAGGTCCTCGTGGAGGGTCCACATTAACCTAATTGCTTTGTTATGTTTAATTATTTTATACAGTCACCATGTCACATAATATAACACCAAACTTTTCAGGATATTAACAGCATCTACATAATATAACATATTGAGGAGTTTTTCAACATTTGTATTCAATAGCAGAAATTAAGAATTGATTCTTAGCTTGAAAAACTTTTAAAGTGGTCATTTTCATAAATATTACACATAAACACTTTTTTGCATAAAGAATAAAAAAAACTGATCTTGAACCCATCAAAGTTGATAAAGGGAAAAAGTTAAAATATTTTATATTCGAGGGCAGCACCAATTATAGAAGATATTAACAAGGTCCACTTAAACAGAAGGATACTCATTACCTGAAGTTCCCTATGTATATTATTAATTAAACATTTTTTAGAGAATTTGAGACAACAAGAATTTCCGTCATGTATAATACAGCCTATATCATGCGTTTCCAGAGTTGATCCTATACATAATTTATTTCTGTTTGTTACTGTTGTAAGTTATCTGAATTTTGACACATCAAAATGTCCATTATTTTATGTTGATATTTTGCACATATAGGAAGAAGAAACAATACAATTATCACAACCACTGTGAAAATGTATTAATCAGTTATAACTTTTATCTTTCTAGGTGACTACATTTGAAAATAAATTTGATGCTATGAAGAGAAACAAGGCGAAATTGAAAACAATAGTACATGGAAGGCATTCAAATAATCCCAGCACTATGAGTGTGTAAAATGAATTATATGAGGAGTGAAAACTATAGAGGAACTGGTTTGTAAGAATATTGTAGCCTGGATGGATGCAACAAAATGGGTGATTTCATTACGCAATACATAAATTGATTGGATGAACTTTATTGTGAAAATGGTCATTTTACATCAATTTATATGTAAAATAATTTAATATAAATATATTTATTTACATGCAGAACCATGCTCAAGAAAACACAACTTTGAACAAAATCACATACAGAACATTTCTATATTTAATTGAAAATTACTTCTAGGAAAAAAAAACTGTTTACATGAGAATTAATTCTGTGTGCAGCTACCAATTTCCGCTGGATTTCTGTCCCTTTAATTTGCCCTTGAGGAGAGTTAACAGATGTAGTACAACACCTTCATACTGTGACACTTAAAAATGACAGTTTTTTTAGAAATGCAATATAAAGATGTAAATAAAAAAATCTTCCCTCCACATAAGCAGAGATTATTTGACGTAAAATTGTATGAAATTGTATTTAAGGTACGGACGTGCCAATTCTTGGCTTTGAAAAGTTGCACATTTTGTCCAATCGAGTCCTGTGGATCAAGATTGTACTTGCCATGTTTCGTAGATCTCTGAGTGTTGTGCTTTCTTGTTTTTCAGTATATTAATGTTAACCTGAATTCAAGAATCAAGAATGACGGGTGCCAGCTTTGTCAGGTATGTAGACCTAGGGCTCAAACACCCAGGCAACCCAACACTGCGGGACCTACAGTAGAGACTGGATGTTATGGAAAATGCCCATAGTTATTTATTATAGATATTGGTAAAAGTGGCTTCATATAGCCACATAGAGCCATATAGAGTTGTTTCCCATTAGTTTTTAAGTGCCTAACATCCGGACTCTATTACAGAAATACCGGTAACCCGTGTGTTGGCAGGTATTCCAACACCGCGGACACGTGTAAATGTACACCTATGCATGGGGGTTAAACTGGGCAAACCCATTATCGGGGGGATCTTACAATTCTATTCATATATGTATAATAAAAAGCACATCCCTGTCTTAATCCAGTGTTGATTTTTTTCCAACAAGATAGTTTGCCATCTTGTTTAACGTACATTTCATTATCTTTATAGATGTTGAACATATTAGTAATATATTGTTGTGGAACGTTATCATCAGCTAAAATTTGTAATAATATATTTCTGTCTACTTTGTCAAAAGCCTTTATGAAGTCAACAAAGGCGATATGAGTATCTATATTGAATTCCTTGTGCTTTTCTAATAGTAGTTTTAGAGTGAAGAATCCATCTGTACAAGATCTACCCTTTCTGAATCCATTCTGCTCTTCTCCAATTATATTTTCATATTTTTTTTCAATTTATTCTTAACTATATTAGCATAAATTTTATATCCAGAGTTCAATAAGCTAATTTTATGTATTTCAATTATTTATTGTAATTTCAAATGAAATTGCCCCGAGAAATTGTTATGATCTTGTAATTAACAGCTGTATATTTCCAATGTCCAATATCATGGAATGCAGTATTATTACAAATGTGTGATAATATTTCAGATTGCAAATATCGTGTGGGAATCGAGTGAACACCGCAGATTACAGGAAACATCCAAGGTAAGATTTCTCTTAAGTTTATAAATGTATAATGTCTTTATAATGTCATTTAGAATGTTGAATTGATTAAGTTCATTATTTGAATTCAATCATCCTGCACATTCTTTACCTCAGCCACAAGACTCTTTTGGACGAACCGTTGTGAAACTTTTGTTAATACAAGGATGGAGATGTACCTTAACTACAACATCAACCAATTTTACGCCAAACAATATCTACTTATGTGGGTGATGATTTATCTCTATATTACATTTCCAGAAAACCTCACAATTACAGCAGACGTGAAGATGAATGTGGTGTACTACATTTGTATGAAGAACCTATCAATTCTATTCTGTAAATTGATTTCTAGTGACAAAAAATATAAAATGACAGCTGTACTAAGAAATTAGTTCCGATGTAACATTTTTTCTTCCTTCAAGACATTTTCAATTGAATATTAATAAAACCAGTATGTGATTTTGTTTCAAGTTGTGTTTTCTTGAGCAATGGTTACAATCTGCACTGTAAGTGTTAATGATTGTTTATATATTAAGTTTATATTCAGTTTACATAATATTTTGGAAACGTAATTTTTCAAAGTGAATTCTATAGTAAGGTTCTCTATTTTCCGTATTTCTAATTCATAATACCTTTCTTTGGATTCTTTTGAAAATATTAATTTTTATTCTTTCCTTTACAGAAGATAGTTATTTTGCTAAAAATGTATATAAAAGGCAAATTTATCCAACAACACTATGAAGTTGGCTGAAACTTGGTGTGGAAACAAGACAGCAAATGAACTACTGATATGTGTGGTCACAACAGCAAATCATGCTGCTTGCTTTGTCGAGAAAATGGAACCGAGTGACTGATTTTCGAGGGAGGATAAATATCGGAATCATCGAGTGTTACTGGAGCACTTCTAATTTTATTTTTGTTATTAACTTAAATATTACTATCGATAAATTTACAACATAGTGAAGCATGTTACAATATTTGTATAATATTCAATTATGTTTCAGGTTGAAATCATGTGGAAAAACAAGAAACTAATTTTCATTATGAAAAACTTTGTATGTACCGTTCATGGAACAGACTGAGAGGGGCAGGGCATGTGGCACGAATGGGGAATAAAATAGGGACATGAACGCTTCTTGTAGGAAAACCAGAGGGAAAACGCCCAGTTGGTAGACCAAGAATGAGGTGAGACAATAACATTATGATTTGAGAGAAGTAGATTATACAGGGGATGTTTGGAAAACATTAGCTCAGGATAGGGATGTATGGAGAGCTCATATCCGCGCAGCCATGAACCTACGGGTTCGATAGTGCCAGTTAGTTAGTTAGTTAGTTAGTTAGTTAGTAGTGTTTGAGATAATATTCTGAAGGTCCCGTATTCAAACCCCAGTTTCAACCAATTTAATTTCTTTCCTTGAACAATGTGCAGTGGTTAACTGACTTACGCCGCTACCTGTATTATAACAGTGGCGGCTGGTAGGCTGGAAAGCTCACAAGGTTACAAGGAGATTTAAAATGATCGCCACAAGACTAGATCCTAACAGCGCGCGTTTCAAAGTTATTTGAAGTCTCATTAAGTTATTTTATTATACAGGGTGTAAGGGGTTGTCTTCAAGTTGCCGGACGCACTCTCTGGCGAAACGTCGGGGAACTTCAAGTCTCAAGACCACTATCAACAGCCCTGGAATCTTCCACAAGATCATCAAACTGAGTTATGCGTTTGTTTAATTTCTTTATGGTATGGAATACCAAAAATATTAATCACTTAAAATATAATATACAGAACGAAGAAAACTATATTTCAAGTTCTGTTGCAAAGCATTTTATTATATCGGTCTGAAACATGGAACCCTAAGTGGACAAGCTGTTAGCTGTAGAAATGGATTTTTGAAGGCGATCGACAAGAAATTATAGAAGGGATAAAGTCAGAAACAGCACAATAAGGGGATTATGCAAGTTGAAAAAAAAATAGAAAAAAACAAGAAAAACGTTTAAAATGGTATGGACTTATCATACGAATATAGAAAATTAGAATACAAAATAAGATCCTTGATTAGAAAGCTAATAGAAGAAGTGGAACAGGCAGACCTAGAGAACGTTGGGTAGATGGAGTGAGGAGATGTATAGAAGCTGGAGATTTGATGAAAGATGCTTCAGACAGTAACCTCTGGCGACAAATCACTTTGGGATTTAAGGAGAAACACTGTATTGTGGATTATTGAGAATAACAAAATGACTAAACACATACTTTACATTGAAGATAATTATAGTGATTTTAGGTTACTTTCAGCTCA
>JASPKZ010007506.1:257500-375000 GCA_030220185.1 Diploptera punctata
TAACAAATCTTAGTTTGTTTTTAGCAATTACACCAATGAGTATGGGTAATATCTTCTATATTCTTTGTTTGCGCTGGCAAATTGCGTCCTGGATTCAAGAGATTCCAAAACACGACGCGACATGTCAGCGCAAATTTTTTTGCGCCAGCAATTTGCGTTGTAGATAAACCACATCCATTTGAATATATGGGGAGCAATTTTTGCGCTGGCGCGTTGCGTCGTAGATAAACCACAGCATAAGTCATACTCGGCACAGCGCTGGGTTCAAACTAGGAAACTAGTCATAATTGTGCAGTCTCTGAGCTACTGTGTTATGTGGCATGAACTGAAGACTCTTCTACGTGTCCCGATAGCTCAGCGGTAAAGCACGCGGTCACTGGTTCTGATAATGAAGATCGCAGGTTCGCGTCATCTATTACGCAGTTTTTTTCGTGGTATTTGTATTAAAACGTTTTATGAATTAAAAACATTTTATTTCGACATTTGAATTAATCTATACATTTCATGTTCATAATTTTTTTATACCGTTGAGGTTATAACAATGTTAAATTATATATATTTACACGCTTTATGTTAGCTTGACCTGTATCTGTCTATGTAACGAACCTGTATCTATGTAACGGAATCTTTGAACACGATTTTCATCCACTTAAAAACATTGGATCGACTTGAAACTTTGTATACTTGTAAAGGACCCATGACAATACAATAATTTCATTTTTTTCTAAAATCGTTGCCAGAATCATCTGAAAATAAAATAATAAAAGCCTGTGTAATAGGTTGCGGACTTATCGACTTTTTAGTCAATCGTTATAAAAGCTCAGTTAGCAGAGCGGTGGACTGTAGTGGTATATAATTTCAGCAATCAATAGGTCGCTGATTCAAATACGGGCCGGAGGTTTTTTAGAAAAGTATTAAGCAATTAAATTTTCATGGGATTCCGGTTTATGACAATCAATTAAACTAAAAATTTAAAAAAAATAATAGTTTAAAAAATTGAAACAACACGCTTTATTAGATAACCAAACTAAAAAATAAAAAATAAATAATAGTTTAAAAAACTAAAACAACACGCTTTATTAGAAAACCGAACTAAAAAATATAAAAATAATTTTAATTTCCAACACGCTTGGGGGAAAAAATTAAAGTGGTCAACAAAAAAAATCATCTCTAACACATCTAGAATAAAACTAGAGTTATCCACAAAAAAAATAATTTTACCATCATAAGCGTTGGGTGATTTTTATGGTTTTTACGTTTTCTTCTTAGAGACTTTACTTTTACCAATATCTGTTTATTATCAAATATAAGTATTAATTGATATAGAGCACCCGACGCTTTTGATATTAAAATTATTGTTTTTGTAGATAACTCTAGTTTTATTCCAGATGTGATGGAGATTATTTTTTTTGTTGACCACTTTAATTTTATCCCAAGCGTTTTGGAAAATAAAATTATTTTTCATTTTTTAGTTCGGTTTTCTAATAAAGCGTGATGTTTTAGTTTGTTTAAACTACTATTTATTTTTACCTTGTATACTACCGTCTTCCTCAACTATCTAAAATCTTGTGAATCCAAGAAGTGATTTCAAAAATCACATACATTATTTATCTATGTGTATTTATTTCTTGTGTTTCGATAATTGTTTTTTTTATGTTTCCTGTCTTGTTTTCAGAAACACAAATGAGGACAGACTGTACTACCCATTCATAAATCCCGAAAAGAGTGAAAGTGCTACAATGTATTCTCCTACTTATATTTTTAAAATAGGTCACTTAAAAAGTAATACAAGTAATTATATTTGCATATACAACCTATAAGAAATCGGCCCAAATTACACGATTCCCCGGCCCAAATTACACGGAATCATTATTTATGTAAACATAATATTTAAAGAATTTCTGGAAATTATAATAAGACGTAGTTATCATAAAAGCAATCAGTACTGTGTACTATTCATCATTTATAAAAATTATAAGTTTCTAAATAGAATTAAAGGCGTTACTCGAATTTTAAGTTAAGTGGCCCAAAATACACGACCCTCCCCTAATTTTAAATATAAAATAATACAGGATCAGGTTATTGTAGCACAAATGACAATCTATGAGTAATGTACTTTTTTTAGATTTATTTCAAAGTTTTCTGATTCTTTGGATTTGTTTTCTCCCAAAATGTTCAAAGTTCTGGAGATTCTTTTAATTTTGTTTTCAAAATTTCGGAACGGAAAACAAGTTACAAGCGTGATATAGCCAGACTATTTCGGGTTTATCTAGCTATCGCAAGCTTTAGGATGTATATTTAATTTCAATAAGTTAACATTCGACTTTGAGAAACATGTTTGGTCTTTGTAATTGCTCACCGACAATAATCGGCATTTAACAGTTTATCTGGAATAACCGATCTTATAATACTGTATTTTTGTTCTCTGCAAAATAAAATTGCACTTTTCTGTGAATTGTTTACATCTTATCTTAATTCATAATGTATTTAGCTCTCTACAAATTAAAATTAATCTTTTCTATCTATTTTTGGCATCTTATCTTAATTCTTAATGTACTGTAGCTCTCTACAAAATTAAATTAATCTTTTCTATTTACTTTTGACATCGTATCTTAATTCTGTCGATTGTAACTATTTCTATGGACCCTTGATTTATGTATAAAGTCGAGTGTTTTTCTTAAAAATAACCCAGTAATAAATTGAAAAAGCGCATTAAAAGTTTTATGTGGATTATTCCCAATTTTCCACCTGGTCAAATTGCATGCAGGTTACGCCACAGCTAACAAGTTACCAACTACGTTGATATTTCTAGGATAACTTCAATTATATATGTCGGGCTACCAACATGTTGCCTACATTTTCATTCCATGTTTCTCCCATGTATTTCATGTGATGTATTCCCATGGATAATAACACTTAACAATAACACATGCTGCATAACAGTGGCAGTTATTAGATTAGGGTGAAATACTTTGGTTCTTGAAATACTGTTATTCCAAGTTATTCTGTAGGACTTAGAAAATATATTGGGAAAGGTAAAGTACTGTTTTTCCGTTAAGTTTAATGCTGATATAGGTTATTGTTTTAGTTATTAGCGTATTTACTCAGGCCATAGAACGTGTTTGACTCATAATTCATACCAATATTCTTATAAACAAATATATAACTGCAGTTTGTATGGTGAAATATTCACTGTACTTACAGAGAGATATCATACGAGTAGGTAAAACATCCCTAAGTCTGAATAAAGACGCCTTCAAGCAAAATTTACCGTCATCGACGTCCTAGTAATACTTCAGTTGCCTGTTAGATTTCTCATCGGATCGGTGTGTTGACCGCATGCATTCCATGATATCTCTGAGCAAATAACTAAAAATTAACTTGGTCAAGTAACTACTTACAAAGGAGAGGCTATGGCTCATCAATGTGCTACGGCACTATAGACAGGTAGGTATAATCTATGATTGAAAGAGATACCAGGGTTCGCATGGTTGTTAGGTTGAGAAATGGAAATTTGTCAGAATTACCGATGATTATGATATACGTACTATTATGTCCAATGTCCACCGCTGTGGTCTCTAGGTAGCGTGCTGCCTTGTCACACAGCGGGCCCGGATTCGATCCCCGGTCGGGGCAGTTTTCCTGGGTGAGGTTTTTATCGGGGTTTTTCCTCACCTGTAAGACAAATGTCAGTAAAACGTTAAGACCCAAACGGTCCCCGAAATCATATGGCCATCATCATCATCCTTATCATTATCACCACCATCATCATCATCCTTCACCGGTCTGGAAAGCTACGGGAAGCTACCTATAATTCTCTAGTAAAGCTGCAAGCTTAGTATGAAAATGCTATGATTGCAGTGAATGACCTGCCTTCGGGCAGAATTACTATGGATGGATGTCCAATGTGCGGGCACTCTGAAGATGAAAGCATATAGGAAATTGAAACGATTTTGAATATTGGAGGCGTCGATTGTTGTCGAAAAGGTTTCTAAATTCAAATCATGATAGATTGACATGCTACGAGTTAATGGTAAACCCAGAAAATTTGATAAACGTGGGCAGATTTCTGGACAAGATCCGGAAAATAACACTCATTCTTGAGTAATTAAATAATATAAACAAAATGTAATTATTATCATCATCATCATCATAGTACATTCACGAATTTAGGCCATTTGTTGACCTGTTTCGGCCTCAAGAGAAACGCCATCCAGAAGTCTTTTGAGTGGACGTCCTGGTCTTCTTCTTCCTGCAGGTTGATATCTTAACATTAGTTTGGGTATTCTGTGATCTTCCATTCGATGAACATGTTGTATCCATTTGACTTATAATCAGATGTAATTATTTTGTACCTTAATACCCTAATTCTAGTAACTAACTCACTATTGGTCTACCAACTGAGTGATTTCTTCTGGTTTTCCTACAAGAAGATTTCATGTCCCTCTTTTATTTAAATTCATGCCACATTTCCTTCCAATCATAGTCTGCGAGACTTAACTGTTATTATTATATCTGGTTTCCTATAAAGATCGTGTAGCTCACTGTTATATAAGTCTTCTCCATTCACTTGTCCGTTCATCTCTCTTTGGTCAAAAAAAATATAAGAACTTTATTCTCAAATACTCGTAATCTTTCTCCTTCCTTAAGTAAGATAAAGTGTTTCGCAACCATATAATATAACTGGGAGAATGTTTTATATATTTTCATTTTAACGTTTTTTTAGAGATTCATAATAGCATGCATTTCCAGAATTTCGTTTCTTTATGCTTCTCATTCCTATTTTTAGTTATTGTTCCTAGATATTTGAATGGCTGAACAGCAGTTACGGTTACCCTTGATTGTTCAGTTTATTGTTGTAAATTATAGCTATTCTTCTGTATTTACTAACATTTTTTAATATTTTTAAAAAATTCAAACAATTTTTATAACATTATTTGATAATATTTAAGTATTTATTTAAATATGCAAATCACAACATTAGAACACTGTTAGACAATATTGTGATGCTGACTGCTATTTTCTACACAGAGTATTTTACTTAGTCTACGATTTTTCGATCGCTGGTTGGATCGGCGTTAGGGAGTGATAAGTAAGTTTACACCCATTTTTAATAAACGTTTGATCATTTGAATAGTATTAATATATTTGTTTAACATAGATTCGGGATTTATTGCAAAGATTGGTCATTTAAATTTCAGAGCGATAATCAATATGTGGTTCGATGGTGGGTTATAGCAGGCTCTATAAAACTCTGGCGCATGCGCACTGTTGTTCTATAGGACTGAAAACATATCGGGTAACCTAAAGTGCTGTTTTTCCTATTTGAATTTAGCCACTTCTTCAAAATTTCCCTCATCTGTAATTAAGAGCGGGAATTTTATGTACTAAAAAGTAAGATTGATACATAGTATATTCAGAAGTTATACTTATGATTGTATATTGGGAAAAACTGCACATAAACTAGCGTGAAATATTTTCAAAATCCTATAGAACAACAGTGCGCATGCGCCAGTGTTTATAGATCCAGCGATATCCCACAATCGATTATCATCCTCGATTACTATCCGTCGCTATGAAATTTAAATGACCAATATTTGCAATAAATCCCCAAATCTATGTTTAAAAAAATATGTTAATAATATTAAAATTACCAAACGTTTATTAAAAATGGGTGTACACTTCCTTATCACTCCCTAACGCTGATCCAACAAGCGATAATCCAAAACAGCGATTGAAAAATCATAGACTAAGTAATATAGTCTGTGGAGAAAATAGCAGTTAGCATCACAATATTGTCTAACAGTGTCATAATATTGTGATATGCATATTTAAATAAATACTCCAAAATTGTCTAATAATGTTATAAAATTGTTCGAAAAATTTTAAAATATTAAATAATGTTAGTAAATACAGAGGAAGAGCTATAGTTTACAACAATAAGTGAAAAATCATAGTAGAAGTGCAGTTGAGCCGTATATTGTTTTGGTTTCACATACAAACAGTTGAATAGTATTATGAGAAGTAAGACTTCAGAATTTCTATTATCTTCATTTCACACACAAACAGATGAATAATATATATATATATATATATATATATATATATATATCCATCCATTGTAATTCTGCCCGAAGGCAGGTCCTTCACTGCAATCATGGTATGCTTGCAGCTTTACTAGGGAATTGTAGGTGTGGTAGCTTCCCGTTGCTTTCCACAATATATATATATATATATATATATATTATTCAATGCCACCACGTTATCATTTCGACATTCTGGTATTCTCTCTTGGCATGGCGTTATTGTAACCCACTTTTAAGTATGGGGCGCCTGGAAGGCAAAGCAATATTTTATTTTATTACATAAAAATCTAATCCTTTTCCATTATATAATGTATCACAATGTGTGAACATATATTTAATTTTATTGATGTTTATTTCCAGTCCCAATTCCTTAGTATTACTCAATAGTCTGTGCATTTAGTATTTCCTCGCTATCGCCTAATAAACTACATCATCAGCATAAACTAACAGATTATCAATACCAATGAATTGTTGGGCTTCTTCATCCTCTAAATATTTTATGTCATGCTGTAGTACAAAATGAATAGTAGAATAGATAGTGCATCTCCTTGCTTTAACCCATTGTGAATTTCTAAAGTACCTGGAAACTGTTTTGCCTACAAGCACCCTACTCTTTGTCCTATTTAGACGCATTCGAATAAGTCTAACTTTTTGAGGTCTACATACAATTGATGCACAATGTCATTATATCCCCATTTATTTTCTAAAATCTATTTTGCATTAAAAATCTGATATGTTGTAGACTTGTTTCTTCTAAATCCACATTATCTCCTATTATGTCGTCCAATATAGGTAGTAAGCCTGCTTATTTAATAATTCTACTACCTAAATTAATTGTTTAATGTATGTAATGCTATTGTTTTTATATTATAACTAGAAATGTATTTACTGATGTGGATTGTTAAAAGCACGCAGGTACCCGTGCGATCCATTTGTAAATATTATTGTATAGATTTTTTTACACTAATAAAAGCCCTACAACTTCCTCGCATAATGATTTTTTCTGGTATTTCTATATCAAATTATTTTCAATATTTAGGCAACTTCCTGCTTTGTTTGGAAAAATATCAGATTAATGTAATGTATAAAGTCCGTCGCCGTGGCGTAGTCGGTAGAGTCCCTACCTTCCACTCCGGCGACCCGGGTTCGATTCCCGGCAGGATAGGGGATTTTAAATCTCCACCTTGGGTCTGGGTGGTTGTCCTGTCTTGTGTTTGTATGTTTGAATAAGATAAAAAAAAGAAAAGATTAATAAAGGTAAAACAAAAAGTAAGAACAGTGTAAACGAAAGAAAAGAGGAAGAAAGAAATAAAAAATGTAATTTCTAGGTCATAATATACATACTGCTACAGTAATAATTTGTTTATACGGTATAACTTTTTATTTTATTTACATACAGATTTTGAATGTTTACACTTATTTCTATGCCTAAAGTTTTATTTTCCTTATCCACTCGTTTCTACCCAGTCACTCTACAACCTCCAGTCCTCTTGTTCTCATTCCAGTTATTTCTTGCATCCACGTGTTTCGAGGTCTTCCTTTCTTTCTTTCTTTCTTTCTTTCTTTCTTTCTTTCTTTCATTCTTTCTTCCAGATAGACACCATTCTAATGTTTCTCTGAGTAACCTTTCTTCTTGCATTCGCCATACGTGCCCTTAAAATTTAATTGCTAGTATCTTATGTAATCTACTATTAAATATTTAATTCATTTTTTCTCGTATGCAATTTCCTACTTTTTTTTTCATTTTTTTAATATCTTGCTGCTCTCCCATTTCCATAGACATAAGTTTTTGTTCTAAGTTAATTATTTTTTTTTAATTTTCATATATCAGCTCCATATGTGACAGTACTTCTCACTATTGAATTATACATTTGTACTTGTTTTTTCTGGTTATATGTATGTTCCAAAGGACACCATTTTTTTCATTGTCGTTATTGTTCTATCTTTATATATTCTGTCCTTAATAATTTTCATGTCTATCCTCTTTATTTACTTTTAACCCCAAATTCTTCACATCCTCTAATATACCTCTTCTGATCTTAAATCTTCGGTTTCAGCTCCTCGTCCCATGTAAAATGATTCTTCTAAATTTATTTTGAAACCCCGATTCCGATTGAGGGTCTTTCCACTTTTCAGCGGTTGCCCTTTTATCAGCCGGCTGCTGGCCCTTCACATCCACATGTGTCAATCACAGAGGTAGATGATCAACAGCCAGTGTAGGGGTGACATGTGGTTAGCATGTCGAGTCCCCCAGCCGTTATAGCTGGTTCCTCAACCTGGAGCCGCTACTTATTGTAGCTACCCAATTGCCTCACGATGCTGGGTGGGCACCGGTCCCATACTGGCGGAAATACCATGAGAAAATTTCTTCCCCCATGGAGACTCGAACCAGCGCAAGTCCCGTAGCTCTGCACCAAGGCTTCCTACCTTAACCGCTCGGCTACGGCGCGGGAAACCCCAATTATCGAATTCGTCCAATAATTTTCTGAACATAAACTCCGTGTCTTCATATTCTGGTGTAATTATTATCTGGTCATCTGCTGTTTATATACATACTTTCCTAAATTCTGTAGATTGTAATTAGCACTAATCCCACTTTAATCGTAATTTGGACGAAAGATATTTGCCACGTGGCGAAAGCTCATGTCAGAAATTTCGAAAATGTCTACTGAATTATTTATTCTAATGAATTAAAGTTATTTTCTTAATTATTTTTATAGACTCTTTAATACCTAGTATCATACCATCACTTGTTCATGCAAACAAAGATGCAGAGATAACCCTATTGGCTCTTCAGAAATTGTACTATACCTGCTCCTTTAATTAGCAGATCAAGTTTGTGGTTCATTAAAATTCTCCATGTGCTGTCAGATCTACTAATATTTCCAAAACTTCTGCTCCAAATTATATATTCAAACGTTCTGAGTTAGCCTTCATATTCAATCATCATTGCCCAGGTCTCACATCTGTAAAATTTTTACTCAATATTTAAGACTTCTCTATAAATTATAAATATAATAGCATTCGTTTTCAATCAACATTCTATTTCTTATTTCATTTGTAACCAAATTTAACTGGTCAATTTGTGAACCCAAGTAAAAAAATCTCCAAAATTCTCAAAACCAAATTTATTTTGCATTTCTTTTCTTTCATCATCATCATCAAGGATTAGACCTGCTGGTCTGTTCCGATCTCATATTAGAATTGGTCAATCCATCTTTTACTGGGTCTTCAAACATTTCTTCATCCTAGTGGTTTGTAATGAATTTCTTTTCTTTTCTTTCATTAATCTTCATATATTTAACTTTATTTATGTTACATTTAATTTTCAATTCTAGGAATATATGCAAATGTTTAAAGCAGCTGCTGATAATTTGGATGCTCAGAAATCATTGTATGAAGAAGAATCCGAAAAATGGCTGGAAATTTAATATGGAAAAGGTACAACAACTCTATAATGTTAAATTGAGCAAGTGTCAGGTCAGATCTCCAGTGAGAGTGTAAACAATGGTTGATAAATACATGTAAAATAAAAACAGAATTAACTGGCCTAAAAGTATTTCAATTTTTTACTGATGATTAATAGAGCCCAGATTTTATGTAATTACATATTCTGTTCTTTTAGTAAGCATCATGCCACATCCGTTGTCCATTTAGCACTAACCATGGAGCACATGTGACTCAGTTTGCAGGGGCAGCGTACATCATCTAATAGTGAATTTTACAAAGAACTGTGCCTGTTGGTTGCAGAGAACATACCGTGGAACAAACTTCAGACACCTGAATTTAAACATTTCTTACAAAATTACTGCAGTCACAACATTTCTGATCAGTCCACTCTCAGGAAGCTTGGATTCTTGTTATGTTGACATATTAGAAAAAAATTGAAGCTGACATAGGCAAACCCCCTATATGGATTTCTGCTGATGAGACGATGGTGCTGCAGGCCGTTTCATCACTAATATAATTGTGGGCAATATGGACTCTGAAGCTCCATCAAAACCTTATTAAATTTATTGTAAATTGAGGCATCCATAGTTCAACAATTGCTAGATTCTTTAATGATAGACTTAAGGTACTATGGCAGAAATTTCTGCACATTAATAAGGCAAATATAAAAGATGTAATTTTTTATTTAATAACAATTCTAATGGGAAATAAAGCTATAAGGCTAATTATTAATAATATACTATTAAATCTGACTTTTTACCCCTCACCTCATAAAAATATGTATTTTTTGTAACTCCAAATTGTAGTTTAGCTGACAATGAAAATGATGGTTTCTGAAACTAGTCAGTAAGAAATAACATTTTTATGAGGTGAGTTGTAAAAATGTTCAATTCAATCATATAATATTGAAGGGATTTTTGATGATCCCCAGATTAATCATCTCTTTCAAGACCCTAACTTCAGACCAAAATTAAATGTAGCCGAAAGAAGAGCTTGGGATGCCTTCACAAACATATGTAGCACTTTCTTGGAAACAGAAAATCTAAGAATTACAAAGAGTTTGTGGAAGAGTTATTTCCTCCTTCCACACTATGGAATGCAAAAGTCACTAAAGTTACACTTCCTGGACAGCCATTTGCATTTTTCCAGAAAATATGTTTCTGATGAGCATGGAGAAAGATTCCATTAAGGATATATCATGAATGGAAAAATGATAGTGGCAAATGGAACCCAAGTTTCTTGGCTGATTTCTGCTGGACACTAATTCGAGAAATTTCAACTACAGAGCACAAGTGACAGATGACCACAAAATGGCTTCAAAAGGTATGACTTAATTTATTAATATATTGTACTCATATATTTGATAAACTATTATATTCTCTTATTTTTTAGTCCCTTTAAATATTTGGGAAAAATTATATATATATATATATATATAAGTCCACCGCTGTGGTCTCGAGGTAGCGTGCTGCCTTGTCACGCAGCGGGCCCGGGTTCGATCCCCGGTCAGGGCAGTTTTTCTGGGTGAGGTTTTTATTGGGTTTTTCCTCACCTAAAAGACAAATGTCAGGAAAACTTTAAGGCCCAAACGGTCCCCGAAATCATATGGCCATTATCATCATCCTTCACCGGTGTGGAAAGCAACGGGAAGCTACCACACCTACAATTC
The DNA here is from genome assembly GCA_030220185.1 of Diploptera punctata. Classification (NCBI taxonomy): domain Eukaryota; kingdom Metazoa; phylum Arthropoda; class Insecta; order Blattodea; family Blaberidae; genus Diploptera; species Diploptera punctata. The sequence continues at coordinate 268,706 of JASPKZ010007506.1, forward strand.
TCTAGTAAAGCTGCAAAGCATAACATGAAAATGCAATGTTTCCAGTGAAGGACCTGCCCTCGGCAGAATTTCTATGGATGCATATATATACATATATATTAAATGGAAAAGAAATATTTAAAATCTTTTAACATTTATCAGAAAAAATTTCTGAAAAACTCACCTCATAAATTTTGTGCTTTTCATAAGACTATGGTTTTAGACGACATCTCGTCTATCATCAGTCACAACTCCAACTGATGAAATTCTTTGGATATCAACTTCTCTATTGTCAACATCTTCTGTGCTGCCATTTATGGTTGAATTTATAAACTTTGAAATTAAATTTTGTTCATTAGGAATATCAAAGTTCATTGATCTATATTTGTTCTTCTGAATGTATATCTTCTAACAAACTGTCAATTCTAAAGGTGTATCCAATTCGTAAATTAATGAGTCATTTTTACATCTTACCTCATATTTCATGTTTCTTTAAACATGGGAACTAGTTTTCAAGAGAACCATTTCTCTCATTTTCAACTGACATTATGACTACTGGATTTTCATTGGAATCTCCATCAATAACGTTGCCATCTGGTGTTGATTTGATGAACTTCAAGATGAGGTCATGTTCATCAGGAATCTCGAAATTCATGGATCTAAATTTGTTCTTCTGAATATATATATCTACTCCCAAATTGTCAATTCTAAAAGTTTTTCCAAATGTTTTAAAAGTTGGGCCTCATTTTCAATTTTATGATTCTCCAACAAACTATGTGCTGCAATAGCTGATTTTTCAATTTCACCATTTTTAATATTTCTAAAATGTTCCTTTGTGCAAGTGTCCAAATTCCTTTTTGTTTTTCCTATGTATACTTTATTGCAGTCCTTACAATTAATCTGATAAATTCCAGATTTTTTGCTATCTGGGGTGTTCAATTTCTTATTAGTTATTAATAGATTACCAAGGCTAAATTTATTTATCGGGACCAATGTAATATTGAATTTCTTGAAATTTTTTTGAAATTTGTTATGTATTTCAGGATGATAAGTAATTTTCTTAAATTGTTTTCCTTTCTTTGAATCAGATTGCAGGATAGTGTATTCTTTTAATCTTTTTTTGTTGTCTGAATTTCTTTAATTTATTTATGTTTATTTCTTTTCCAAAACCATTTAAATTGGCTATGTTCAAAATGTAATTGTATTCTTTCCTAAAATCTTCTTCATTTAGTGGAACATTTAATAATCTATGTCTCAAATTAGTGTATATTGTTCGAAAGAACACATCCTACCATTAATTACATGCCACTTTTTCTAAATTATGTCCTTTAGGTGTCCACCATTGTTGGCAATGCAATCTTCTGCACAAACACGCACATCCTCCATAACCTTACAAAGAATGTCACTTGTTATGGCCTCAATTTCGGCGTGAATGTTATTTTCAAGTCTTGAAGAGTTGTTGGCTTATAAGCATTCACTTTGGATTTTAGGAATCCCCACAGAAAAAAATCACAAGCCAATAAATTAGGCAAATGAGGTGGCCAGTTGACATTGCCAAAGCGAAAACAAGTTGTCTTGGAAACATTCAGCATAAGGTTTATTGTTTGTTACTCTGAACTGCTGGACCCATCTCATAATCGTCTTCCGAGACAGTACTAGATCATTCCGACCAATGTTAAAATGTTGCCGAAACAAACACTATGTCTGTACGATACTGTTACCACATTTGAAAAACATTTCTATTCCAAACACACGATGTTCGTTTGACCAATGCTCCATGCTGACTGGCAATGCTTTGAATTGCACTACACATTGGTACCAATATCAACTCTCTAGGAAGCCGTATCCAACAATGGCAGGCAATTTAAAATGAGTTATTGTTTCTGCCGCACCCTGTACAAAGTTTTGTGAGGCTTATGTATTCTTCTATTATTTCATTTTTTAATTTTAGAGAGCTCAACCACTTTCTCAACAAAATTCAACATTTTCCCAACTGGAATACTAAGAAATAAGGAAATCACATAAAAATAAACAAATCAGTCATTATGTTCCAGACTAATATTGCTAAATTTTTCTACTAATTCTAAGGAATTCTCAATGCTCTAGATTTACCTCATTTGGCTCGTGTAACTATTTCATTTTTGCAAGCTTTTCTTTACAATGTCGGCACATTAATTATCAAACCATTTCTTGTTTTGCCTCCTTTTTTAAATAACCAATGTTTTCTTTTGCCGATAATTTAATAGTATCTCTTATAGCCTCCCATTCTTTATTTATATCAGTTTCTTCTCCGTATGCCACATTGTCATCTGAAGATTCCAGTACTTCAAATCTATTAGCAATTCTAATTTGGTATTATTGCCACATTTCGTCATTTTTCGAGTTTTTTAATTCAAATTTTTCAGAACCATCTTTAGCGTTTTTTCCTCTCTTAAGCGATAGCCATTGTCTGATTTTCACCCTGACCAGATGATGATCCGAATTGCAATCTAACCCTCCAACTGAACTAACATGATAATGCTACTGTGCCAGTGTTTGTCCACTATTACATGATCTATCTGCTTCCGAGTTTTGTCATCTGGAGACGTTCAGGTGTATTTATGAATATCCTTATGCTGAAATGTTGTGCTCTTAACAATGAGATTCTTTGATGTGGCAAAGGTGACTAATCTAACCCCATTGTCGTTACTATCTTCATGAAGACTGAATTTACCTATTGTTGGTTTGAATATATCTTTCTGCCTCACTTTTGCATTAAAATCTCCTAAGACAATTTTCATATGATATTGTGAAAGGCTATCAAATATGCATTCTAATTCTTCATAGAACTCATCCTTGATCTTGTCGTCTTTATCTTCTGTGGGAGCATGTACATTTATGATTACAAAATCATGTCGCTTACCCTTTAGAATTACGTATGATATCCTATCACTGACGAACGTAATATCTCGGATAGCAGACAGGATCCTCCTTTGGACTAAAAAAGCCATTCCAAATTCAGGTCTTCCTGCACCCCCATAGTATAATGCAAAGCTTCCTGATTCCTGACTACCTTCAACTGGCCATCTTACTTCCTGTAAAGTGTGTATATCCAAGGGTGATTTATCTTATTCCTGCGTTAATACCTGTAGCGCCCCACTATTGTATAAAGTCCTAATATTCCATGTTCCTAGGAACATGTCCCTGTGTTTGAGCCTTTGGGATGGGTTCCCTGAAGTAGTCCCTGCCCAGAGAACTGAATGGGGGAAAATTTTACCCCAGTGCTACCACCGGCATAGCTCTCAGGATCATTTAAGCATGCAAGCCACGCCACCACGACAAGGTAAAAATACCATCTAGGGCTGTATAATAATCATGGTTCATATTATTCTTTCATTTCATTCTTGGTCTAGCTACTGGATGCTTTTCCTTTACCTTTCCTTCTCTTCTTCTTCGGCTTTCCCCCATTTATAGGTTTGCCGTCTTCAGTTTCCATTTATCTCTATCATTCCAATCTCCCTCTTCCAAATTCCTGTCATCCATTATAGTTTTGCCGTAGGTTTTCCATTTCCATCTTGGTCTGCCACGTTTATTTCTTCCAGGGGGTGACCATTGGTATATATTTTTTGGCCATCTTTCATTTTCCATTCTTTGTACATGCGTTTGATTTTCAATCCTCTTAACAACCGATGTGGTGACATTCATTTCTCTCCAAAGGAATTCATTTCTTATTTTATCCTGTCTTGTTTTTTGGAGGCTTCTTCTAAAATAATCAAATTCAACTGTTCTAATTTTATTTTTTGTACTTCCGTCAAAGACCAAGTTTCACTTCCATATGACAAAATATTCTGTATTATGCTCTTATAAATTTTCATTTTAGTTTCCTTTGTGATATTTTTGTTCCAAATTATCCTTTACCTTTCCTACGAGAAGTTTTCATCCCCTTATTTCATACCTCATTCATGCCATATGTCCTGCTCATCATGATCTATGAGATTTAAATGTTCTTATTAAATTAATATTGAGAAGCTAAAGCTATTACTATGATAGAAATAAGTAAATTAATGAACACAATTAAATTATTGATATCAATGGTAAGGAGAAAAATGTTTGCCTGAACCAGGAATCGAACCCCGAACCTTTAGCTTTCCATGTTAACACTCTGACCACTGAGCTAATTCATTTTACTCTTTACCATTGATTACAATAATTTATTTGTGTTCATTAATTTAATTATTTCTATCATAGTAATAGCTTTAGCTTCTCAATATTAATTTAATAAATATTGCTATAGCTGTGTGGAGTCCCTTCATGACTTCTTAATGTAGAAGCCGTTCATTGTGTATTTGTGAATGATGATTCATTGCATTTGAATGTGTGACCAAGAAAGTAAGGTAAGGGAAGGATTTGTGCTTGAATGGGAATGAAGCCTGAATTAGCTCAGTGGTCAGAGCATTAGCATGGAAAGCTAAAGGTTCAGAATTCGATTCCTGGTTCAGGCAAAAATGTTTCACTTTACCATTGATTAAATATTCTTATTACTCTGGTTTCCCATGAAGAACATGTATCTCACTGTTACGTTTTGCAAATCTCATTTTTTGATTAACTTTTTTTTTTTAATTTGTAGCTTCAAAGTATTTTTATTGTTAATTTCCCACTTGTTGCTTATTTAATACATACTTCGCAAATGTGTGAAATACTAGAATGTTACGGGGGCATGCCGTAGCGGTTAAGGCACTGAGCTACAAGCCGGAGGGTCGAGGGTTCAAGTCCCGTTGGGTCAGGATTTTTAAACTGACCCAAACCCTCTGGCAGCACCATGGCCCTGGGGTCGACTCAGCCTCTAATGGAAATGAGTATCAGACGCTTGTTCTGGGGGTAAAGGCGGCCGTCACGCAGGGCTGACATAAAGTGCCGATTGTCTAGAAAAAGTGGGAGCCTTAACCTACTACTACCCCAGGGGCCTCCGGGCCTGTTGTGGGATCACTTTAACTTTAACTAGAATGTTACACCAAATAGGAACTAGAAATAAATTTTATACCAACCTCTTCTCTTAAATAGATGTGTTGGATTTGCTTTGAATGATAACTTCTGCCCATGTCTATTTTATGGTTGTCAATTCTGAACATGAGCAAGGCTCGATAAATCAGTCTTTGGTATATTTCTGCAAAATTCTGTATATCTTTAATTAAATTATTTTCAGTCTAATCATCTTACCTCAATATTAATATTGAGGTAAGATGATCAGACTGAAAATAATTTAATCAAAATATCACTTCCTAAAATTAAATATCTGTATATCTTGGTCTTTATAGGAAGCCAGATATAATAAGAACAGTCAAGTCTCGTAGACTGCGATGGGCAGGACATGTTGCACGTATGGGGAATGAAAGACGTGCATGGAAGCTTCTTGTAGGAAAGCCAGAGGGAAAACATCCAGTTGGTAGACCAAGAATGAGGTGGGAGAATAACATTAACTATGATTTGAGGGAAGTAGATTATACAGGGAATGATTGGAAAGGATTAGCTCAGGATAGGGATGTATGGAGAGCTTATGTCCGCGCGGCCATGAACCTACAGGTTCGATAGTGCCAGTGAGTAAGTAAGTAAGTATATCTTTTCTATGTTTTAATTTTAAATTTATATCTTCTCAATGAATGACAAATTATATTTGAAGAGAATAGCTAAGTGGCAGAGCACTGATGGTACAGAACCTGAGACCAAGGGTTCAAATCCCAGTTTAGGTGTAAATTATTCTTCATAAGTTAGTTATGGGAAATAACACTATGGGGTTATTCAATAATTAATGCACGAGTGGGAGTGATGCCGCCAAAAACTACAGTTCCATGCTTTAAGACACGAAGTATGAAGTAAAAGAAAAAGTAAGAATTAAATGAATTGTGAATTCTTCTTACCTCATACTTCTATGTTTTTTTTAAACACAGCACTGCAGTATCAGCGACCATCATCACCATCCTCAACTGTTTTCACGACTGTCAATTTTTTCTTTTGCCAGTAACTATCCAAACTGCCATCTGGTGTTATTTTGAAGGAATTATTTTCTAAACTGCCATCTGTTGTATTTTTGAAGAACTTTGTAATCAAGCTCGGTTCGTCTGGAATCTCAAAGTTCATGGTTCTAGTATGGTTTTTTAATATATATATATATATATATATATATATCTTCAAAAGAACACCAGATGGCAGTTTGGATAGTTACTGGCAAAAGAAAAAATTGAGCCGTGAAAACAGCTGAGGATGGTGACGATGGTCGCTGATACTGCAGTGCTGTGTTTAAAAAACATAGAAGTATGAGGTAAGAAGAATTCACAATTCATTTCATTCTTATTAATAAAACCTCATAATGTTAAAAATTCCCAAATTTATTATATAAAAGAAAAAGACTCATAATTTATTAGTAATTAACTTGAAACCTCATAATGTTATTTCCCATAATTAATTTATATGATCTCATTAAATATATGTAGAAAATAACACTATGAGGTTTATATTAATTATATTTGAGTTGTATATTTTGATTCACCTCACATTTTCTTGATTTTTATGAAACTTTATCTGAAAATCAAGAAATATGAGACGAGTCAAAATATACAATATAATTATATGATCTCATATTTTACTGGTTTCAAAAAAAGAGACTATGCAAAATTTAACTCTGAAGCAAATATATTAAGAGATGCTCCCGCTATATGTTTTTGAATGGTGCTTAGTTAAGGGAGCAATAGGGAAGGAGTAATAACCAATCATAAATTAGCTATCCTACAAATGCAACCATAAGTTCCAGTATATTAAGTTATGTAGATAGGAAATAACACTATGAGGTTTATTTTAATAATGTTTAATCGTTTCTTCACTCACCTCATACTTCTTAACTCCCATGCAGATTCGAGTTTCGTCACTTCATTTGTGACATTCTCAATGCTGTATTACGTTCACAAAACTGATGTCCAACGGCCTTCTATCCTGCAGACTGACCTCCGCGCCATCTGATGGCTGACCTACGAACTTCCAAATCAATAACGTAACACAGCATTGAGAATGTCACAAATGAAGTGACAAAACTCGAGTCTGCGTGGGAGTTAAGAAGTATGAGGTGAGTGAAGAAACAATTAAACAATATTCCAGTATATTATAGAAGAAAATATTGAAAGATAAAGACTGATAAGAATGGAAAGATTTATTTATCTGATTGGTTTGAACATGAATAATGATCATATGGATTCAAGACAGTAAATAATACAAGGGTACAGAAATATTACTTTTAATACATAATTTTATATTAATATTATTTACATATAAAATTTTATCGGAAAAGAGAAATTCGACCTCGGTTGCCTGGTAGTTTTTCCTTCCAGATCTAAAAGTCCTGCTTGTATGTCTGTCATTGCTGGCAATTTAGTTATTTCTCCTCTCGCTGCGAGGGATGGCTGCGATTTCAAAAGTTGTCTTGCAACACGATGGATGTCATCAGCTTTAACTTTATCTGAAAATAAATATATATAGAAATTTAACAAGAATTCATATGAGGTAAATATCAATTGAAAATAAATATGAATTAGAAACTTCACACTCCAAATCATAAAATATATGAGGCTTCATAGCATTTGGTACTGGGAATTACAATATACAGGATGTATAAAAAAGGATGGCACAAACTTACATGGTTGAAAGTACACGATAATAGAAGCAACAATGTCCCAGTAAACATGGGTCTGTACCTAGATTGGAACAAGCCGCCACTGACGTCATTGTTTGTAACATCGTACGGTTTACTCCTTGCGCACTTGAAGCCGTCCTATGTTCTTTGTTTACAAAACTGAACATTGCCGAGAGGTGGAGTTGTAATCAAACCATACATGCAGAACGTACAGGACGGATACAGTACACAGTCTCAAAAGGTATCAGTCTCGTCTGAGGAGCGCCACTTGTGCTGTGTTGTAGTTACAATGGAACCTTACAGTAACAAAGAGTATGCGGATATGCATTTCATGTACGGTAGGGCTAATGGCAATGCACGGGATGCTGCAGGCTTGTACCAAGAAACATATTCTGATCGAAGACACCCCAAAAGTCGTACATTTACAAGGGTCCATCAGTGCCTGAGAGAAAATGGGGGTTTTGCACATGTCAGAGCTGTAGGTAGGCCTGCTCGCATTACGCCTGAGGTTGAGGATATGGTGTTGGAAGCAGTACAGCGCTCTCCAGGAACCTCGACGAGAAGTTCATTCTAGGAACAAAGTAAACTTCCTTATGGGTTACCTGTTAAAGGAGGTAAATTGTGAAATGTGAACTAAATGAGATGAAAAATTAATAGTAACGTCTAAATTCAAATTAATTTGTATTAACTAGGACAATGTTTACAATTAAGTCAGTGGCAGCTTGTAACCATACATTCATAATTATCTCGCAAATGGCTCGTTTGCATGCACATGTTTACTGGGACATCGTTGGTTCTATTATCGTGTACTTTCAACCATGTAAGTTTGCGCCATCCTTTTTTGATACACCCTGTATATAAGAGAGAAATTTTGCACCTAGATTGGAACTTGCCCCGGTAGCTCAGTTGGTAGAGCATTGGTACGGGTTCGAGTCTCAGTCTAGGCAAAAATTTTTCTCTTCGAATATAAATCATAAAATATACTTCTCATCTTAGATGAGAATCCTGCATCATAGCTTAATGGTTTAAGGTATCATGCCTTGGTGCAGAGTTATGGGACTAGTGTTGGTTCGAGTCCCCATGGAGAAAAAATTTCCTCAAGGAACTTCGGCTAATATAGGGATTGGTGCCACCTAGCATTGTGAGGAATTTGTGTAGCTACAATAAATAGTGGCTCCAAGTTGACGAAACCAGTTACATTGGCTAGGAGACCCAATATGCTGACCACATGTGTTATCCTTATACTGGCCGGATGATCTTCCAGTACTGTGATTATCACATCTTAATGTGAGACCAGCAGCTGGCCAAGGGCCTTCTAGCCTGCCATGTCTTGGAATTAATTTTTAAGTGAATTTTAGCATAACATTGAATTCTTACCAATTGCTTCAATAAAATATTCAGGCCTTTTCCTATGTCCTGTTGCTAACACTTGACGTGCAATGTCTTCGAATACGACTGGTCGAGCTTCCAGATTCATAAGCAACATGGACTGCAGTTGTCTTTTAGCGCGCTCAAGTTCAGGTTCACCCAAAACACCAGCCATGTTGACGAGTTCTCTAACAAGTACCTCTACCATGTCTCGCACATTCTGAGGGGGTGCACTTGCATGTATGCAGAACAGACCTGAGTCTGTATATGCATGGTTGTATGCTGTTGCACTGAACATCCAGTGATGTCTATATAACAAATAAAATAGAAAAAGAATTATATTATGAGTAATTAAGATATTTAGTCTGTGTATTCTTACCTCTTATGGTTGTTTTTGTTGAACATATGTTTCATGGCTTGAGAGCCCCATCTTCAGCAATTACAGAATCAATACAGTCACAGAAACAGAGTTAAAAAACCTTAATATAAATTACAAAATTGATAGGAAGTAACAATATGAAGTAGCATGTTATCTCCTAGTACCATTATTAAACAATCTATAGGAATAAATTAATGAGTCATTTTTACATCTTACCTCATAATCTTACCTCATTAATTTATTAATTAAGAACCTCATAATGTGTTTCCCAGTTTTAACTTTGAATCTATAGGAATATTTAATTTTAGGAAGTTATATTTTGAGGTTATTTTAATTATATTATTTTTGGTCTGGACATCTTACCTCAATATTAATGTTGATTTGTTCTTGGACATGTTTCAAAACAATTCTGTCAGTCTGGGAAAGCTGACGATAAAACAGAATTGTTTTGAAACATGTCCAAGAACAAATCAACATTAATATTGAGGTAAGATGTCCAGACCAAAAATAATATAATCTATAGGAATATTAAATTTAGGAGTTTTAAAACTTTAATTTGGCCAGTGGTTATGAAGCTTGGGTGCTAAATAAGGATATTATTAAATTGAAGTAAGATGATTACAGACAAAAAAAAAAAAAAAACTTGATTACGAGGGTCATACTGAAAGTCGTGAGCAACCCATTGTTAAAATTCAAATTTCAACAATGTAACAAAAACAACTGCAGGATCGTAATCTACAGACTTTATACCACAACATTGCCATTTTGTGGCGTCATAGCTTCTATCATGTGACCACACGCAGTGTTTCCAAAATGGCAGACATCAATGTTTCGTTTCAACAGCACACTGTCATTGAATTCCTTGTTAAAGAGGAACAATCTGCTGTTGATATTCACCAAAGACTTCAATGTGCTTACGGAGATGCCTGCATGGGTGTCAGCAGTGTTAGGAGATGGGTGGAACATTTTAAAGATGGGAACACGAGTATCAAAGATAGCCTTGTAGCGGTCGCCCACGCTCTGCCTCCAAGGATTGCAACAAGGAAAGAGTTGATGCGCTCATTAGAGACGACAGGCATATCACAGTGAATGAAATCGCTACAAAACTTGCAGTGCAGTGCAAGAAATGATTCACAGCTTAGGTTACCGAAAAGTTAGTTCCCGTTGGGTTCCACGTTTATTGAGTGAAGACCACAAACTTCAGAGAAGAACCATCACCCATAACCTTCTTCAGAGATTTCGAAATGAAGGTGATGATTTTTTTGACGAGTATTATGACAGGTGACGAAAGCTGGTTTCATCGCTACGAGCCTGAAACAAAACGCCAGAGTATGGAATGGCACCACTTGAATTTGCCATCAAAGAAAAAAGCAAAGACAGTGCAATCTGTTGGGAAAGTTATGGGCAGCGTCTTCTGGGATGCGCAAGGTTGCATTCTGGTTGAATTTCTTGAACCTGGACAAACCATAAATGCTGCCCGCTATATCCAGACACTTGTGAAGCTCCGTCGTGCATTGCACGACAAACGCCCTGGAAGGAAGATTATTCTGCAACACGATAACGTGCGTCCTCACACTGCTCGTGCCACTGTAGAGAAGATCAGGACATTTGGGTGGAAAACTCTTCCACATACTCCCTATAGTCCCGATTTGGCATCCTCCGACTACCATCTTTTCGGTTCTGTGAAGGAGCAGATGAGAGGCCAATGCTACGAGACGCTGGAGGACATTCGGAAAGCAGTGCGTCAGTGTCTTTGAGCAGCTGGAATGGACTTCTATCATAAGGGAATTTTCAAGCTTGTAGACTGGACAAAATGTATGCAAAGAAATGGAGACTATTGGAGACCATGTTGAAAAATAGCACAAAGGTCTGTAGATTAACATGGTGTACTTGGTTTGTCTAAAATAAATATTATGATTGTTTAAAAAAATGTTGCTCATGACTTTCAGTATGACCCTCAAAATATTACTTCCTAAAATAAACCATTAAAGGATATTATTATTTTTCTTATTAGACACTACAGCTTCATTTAGTTGAAATGTTAGTCATTTTCGACAATTTATTTTCAATGCTTCTTATCACAAACATAGCAATCCAATTTTTTAAGGATATTATTAACAGACTTTACCTACACTATAGCTGAATGATGCTTTAGTGCAGAGCTACAGGACTTGTACTGATTAGAGTCCAGATGTTCTCACGGATTTCAGCCAGTATAGGACTGATGGCACCCAGCATCATGAGTAGAGCGAGGATTTTTATGAAATTTCATGCTTTAAACTATTAGTCAGAGAGCACTGAGACAAAGTATGTTTACCATTTTATAGCTTGTGGAATCAAATAAGACCAAAATATTTTTTCATATTTCATAATATTTTGGCAAAATTTTCATATTTTAGAAAAATTTAATATTCCTTCATATTTTTCAACTCCAATTTTTTTAAATAAAATTCCTAATGATTAGTTAAAAACATTTTTGAAGTGACTGTAGTTTTCACATTTTTTGACAATGCAATATGGTAGACAGGTGAAAATTTCTCAGTAACCCATCCAGAACAAGATAAATAGATTTGATAAAAGAAAATAAATGAATGAGGAGACATGGAATGACCAAGTGGAGGCTTTTGTCTGAAACTACAGAATAAGAACATGACTAATTAGAACAACAATGTTAATAGAAGTTATAGTCTTCTTCTTCTTCTTGTTGCAAGGATTAAACCTTTTTTGGTTATCAAACACAGAAATAAAGACAGCTCTTTTTGCAGATGACATGATTATGTGGACATCTTCCTCACAAATAGAAAAATCTAAATCATCTATGGAAAAGGCTCTTAACCTACTAGAAAAGTGGACCCACAACAATTTAATGGCCATTAATACAGACAAAACAACGTTTCAAATATTTAGCTTGAAGAAAAAAATTCCAAAACTAAATCTACAGTTCAAGAAAACAAATCTGAGACAAACAAATGAAACAAAATATCTAGGAACAATTTTTGATTCAAAATTATCATGGAGAAAACACATTGAAGCAGTAGTAAACAAAGCAACGAAAAGATTCTCAATCTTAAAAAGATTAGCCGGAGCAAAGTGGGGCAGTAATCGCCAGACTCTGAACACCACATACAAAACATTCATCAAGCCAATACTACTATACAATGGGGAGGTAATAACAGAAATAATCACAGCAAATAACTCGAACCTGAATCGCCTAGAAGTATGCCAAAATCAGGCTTTACGGCTTATAACTGGCGCAGCAAAATCAACTCCAATCGCAGCAATGCAAGCACTAACTCAGAACCCTCCAATATGTCTAACTTTAGAGGAACAGGCAATAACACAACATGAGAAAATGTTACGATTAACAACAACAAAATGGGAAAAAAGGCAGTTACAACCAAGCAAGTTGAAAACACAAACAAGCTTCTTGTCCAAAGTAATGGAAATAAAAACAGATTTGAATCTTCCTAAATCTAAAGAAAATATTTTGATCAGAGATAACCCTCTTACTTTTGAACCAATTAACATTCAGCTAAATCTAGAAGAACCAGTTACAAAATCTGAAACTCCCACACTTGTACTAAAAGCTCTAGCATTAGAAGTTGTGAATAAGAGATATCCACCAGAAGAATGGTTACATTGTCTACACAGATGGATCTACTATTGATAACAACTCAGGATCAGGAATTACATGTGCATTATTTTCATTTTATCAACAAGCAGGATACCACACAACAAATTTTGATGCAGAAGTAACGGCTATTAATATTTCACTCCAACAATTACTATACAGAATAAATAAATTTCAAAATGCGGTCATACTCTCTGATTCTAAGGCAGCAATATATGCAATAAATTCACACAAAATGAAGTCAATACAAATTAAAGAGTGCTACAAAATGATTCAACAACTCCAAAAACTACAGAAAAGAATTCAATTGCAATGGATACCTGCACATTGTGGAATTGTTGGAAATGATACTGCTGATTTTCTTGCCAAAAAAGGCTCCAATTTAATTCAGAATACTACTAAAAGCTTACCTTTCACATCCATAAAAAGAATAGTTAAAAACAAATATAAAATCAAACAAAACCAAGACCTATGTAATAAAGCCAAAGACAAAAAATGGAATATTTTAGTAAAGAAGCCAGATATTATTCCAGAATTTCCACGTAAAACTACAGTAGCAACATTTAGACTGCTTACAGAACATGACTATTTGGCCAAACATTTATATAAAATAGGAATCTACACGAATCCAAATTGTCCTCTATGCAATAAAGACGAAGAAATGAATGAAGAACACCTACAAACCTGTGAAGTATTACCTGTTGGATCCACAATAGAGAAATATTGGAGAGCAAGAACGCTAATGGCTTCGGTGCCAAGGCCCAGCATTTGAAAACAACAACAACAACACCTTTTTTGGTTTGTTCCGGCTCCAAGTATTATAGCTGCTAAATCCACCTCTTTGTATCCATCCGGCTTAATATTTAGAGCTTACCAGTAATTAGAATTTCGTCCTGACTGCGTTACGAGCGCAGCGCAGAACTATCATGGTGGTAGGGCTGCTATGTTATCGCTTCCAGGACCGCGGTAGTTGATTCGAATCATCTTCTCTAGACGTATTGCCTTCTTCACAGCTCTTGAGCTACGTCCACCCATTAGAAGCCGTCCAATCTGGTCAGCCGCTCCACTTTGCTGGTTGGTTCGCCCCAGGTATTTGATTTCCCTAGTACCTGGCATATCTGCCAGGCTTCCCTCTATCCACCACTTGGGGAGGCGCCCATTGGGGGTCCAGTTCCCCTCAAGTTAAAGACGAAACATTTTAAAGAGAGAGTTCCAAAATGATGTCTCAGAAAGGGTATTAGTCGTCTGTTTTTTATATAGACCTTAACAACATTGATGTATTTATTTTAACCCTGCACCAGAATATTTATGTAGTTCATGTTTCCAGTAACGTTGTTTCAATACAACTTACTGATGGTGAAATACTGATATTCTTCAAAGCTGGATTTCGCTAAGCGCTGTTATCTTTTTGTTGAAGCTTATTTAACGCATTTGATTTATTTTATTTCAATTTTCCACCTTTCACTTCAGTTTGGATCTTTTATCAGCTTCTTATTTCAATAAGTAGTAGTCAGGTACAATATTCGGATTGTCTAGCATGTAGCAATACCTAAGGACAGTCCCTATTTTGTGAATGGATTACAGTATTTAATTGTATACATGGGAAAGACTGCTGCTGCCTAAACTTGAAGCTGTGCTAAGAAATAAGGTCTTGCTCCACAGTTTATGAAATTAGTAAAATTCTTGTATTAGGTAGGTAAGGCCAATATTATTCTCACTTACATCAAACTATCAAATTTAGCGCGGTACATGTTTGCTCCCATAACATCATATTGATCATACAAAACAATTATGACAGACTAACTAACTCACTTACCGGCACTATCGAACCCATTGGTTCATGGCCGCACGGACATAAGCTCTCCATACATCCCTATCCTGAGCTAATGTTTTCCAATCATTCCCGATATAATCTACTTCCATCAAATCATAGTTAATGTTATTCTCCCACCTCATTCTTGGTCTATCAACTGAGCGTTTTCCCTCTGGTTTTCCTACAAAAAGCTTCCATGCACAGACAGGGGTTAAAAATAAAAAAAATGTAGAAAAAGCTCCTGTGTATTAAGAACAGAATTGATAATTGGATTGTTCTAAGCACAAGTAGACCAAGACTAAAAACTGTGCTCGACCAATTTCATGAAAAAAATAATGTTAAAATAATTCTAACTATAATTCACCATGTTCATATGTGCAGTGTATAGGATAAAATGTAACTGTAATTGTAAAGAGAGTTTTGAAATACTCTCTAGAATTAATTGTGGATTAATTCATTTTAACATGTTTCTCCAAATATGACATACTGGACTTGGTTTATTTTATGTTCTGATTCACTCAATTTAATGCTGTTACATTTACATATACTGGGAGTTCAATATCTTCATAGAAGGTAAATAGCAATCATTCAAACTGTATCCATTCTCTTTTTTTTTTTTTTCAGTGGTAGCATGTTTGCTTCGGTTACTATTTTTGTTTTTGTTTATGTTTGGATTTCGTAATTAAATATCATTGGATAAATTAATTGATCGTGTTTATATATACTCCCAGTATTAATTATTAAAATAAAGTGTCAACTACAGACTTGGGAGGCTCTTGGGGTAGATGGATGTTGAGATATCCATCTTTCTAGACAATCACCATAGGATGTCCATTGTGTCGTCAGTCCTGCGTGATGGTGTGACGTCCCCAGAACATGTGAGCTGAGTAGACTCTTGGGCCAAGATGCTGCCAGAAGGTTTAGTCCAGCTAAAAACTATGACCCTATTGAGACTCGAACCCACGACCTTCTGGCTTGTTAGTGTGATTCCTCAAACAACTACACTACAACGTGAGCCATTAAAATTGCTTCAACATGATATTTTCTATTGGGTCAGAATTAATGAAAACTAATTAAAATGGAAATACAGTGGAATTGGTGATTTCTTGAGCTACAAAAAGGTCTTCTTGTCTCATTTGTGTGCTGGTACGTACGCTTATAAATTATACAGGGCTTGTGTATATGAATATATATAAAAAGTTAAAAAAATAGTAGCTTCATAATATTTTTGTCATAATTTTCATATTTTGTCATTATGATTTCATATTTTGGTATAATTTTCTTCATATAATTCCTCACTCTAATAATGATGAATTTGGGTAGCTATAAGTGGCAGCTCCAGATTGAGAGAACCAGCTAAAACGGCTGGGGTACTTGATATGCTCACCATATGTTACTCTTATACTGGCTAGATGATTGTCCACCTCTATGATTAACATATGTGGAGTTAGGAGTTATTGATATAAACATTAAGAATCAGAAAATTGACTCCTCACCTCAAGGCACCTCTGTCTATACCTGTACATCCTCATGTGGGGCAAAGGTGCTCCTTGGGTGGGAGTTAATTAACCAAACTAATTACTTATGGTTGTATACCTGCAGATGTCAGTGAGTGACAAGTGGTTAGCTCATCGCCTCAAAGAGATATCTAGTAGGAAACTAAAGTATTATTTGGGTGGGAAAGGCAAATTAAATTTTGCTCAGAGATTCTTATTTAGACTTCATCTTCTTTTACAAGCTGAAAATCTTTAGATTTGGAACTCACGACTTAAAAGTTTATCCCACGGACTCATTCCATGGATTTTTCCACCCTAAAAAGATCCATTGACTCCAGCCAAGTTTGAACCTGTGACACTTAGGACCAAAGGCAAGACCACCACCAAGGCCTTTCTTGCCTAAACTGCCACGGAATAATCTACTCACTTCAGTCCACCAGGATTAACAGGAGTTCAATATAATTACATGCGATATTGCACATACCTATTGAGTACATTAGTGTAAAGTCGAGTGTACATGCCCTTTCCTGGGCCTCCTGCACTGAAGGATCCACCTCCACCCATCATCATGTTGAGTACGCAGATAGGAATGAAGTCAGGATCTTGATGTGAACAGCCTTCTAATCCAATCACAACATGTGCCAGCTCTGGCAAACCTGATAGTCCAGCATACAGAGGAATGACACATTCTTCCTACAATACATTGAAACAAAGAGGACTGGATTTTAGAATTTAACTTTAAACAATACACAGAATAGTTACAACCTCTTCTAACAAACTTAACATGATCGAAAGGACATGCTGTTGTTGTCTGGCAATGAAGCTATTAGTTCTAGTGCTAACCAGTATTTTTCTACGATCGAACTATCAGGTAATATTTATATATTAAATTTGGGAATTTTTAACATTATGAGGTTCAATTAATAATAATTAAATGAATCGTGATTTCTTCTTACCTCATACTTCTATGTTTTTTTAAACACAGCACTGCAGTATCAGTCGTGAAAACAGCTGATGATGACGACGTGTCGCCGATACTGCAGTGCTGTGTTTAAAAAAACATAGAAGTATGAGGTAAGAAGAAATCACAATTCATTTAATTATTATCAGGTAATACTTTGCAATTATTTTGACTCACCTCATATTTTTTTTGACATTCTGCAGACTATAAACAAAATATGAGGTGAGTAAAAATAACTAACTCGTAATAATGAAAAGAAACCTCATAGTGTTATTTCCTACAAATATTAAATAAATGCTTTGCAAGTTTGAAGATGTTCATAAATTTCTTCTTTTTATTGCAAGGAGGACAATTTGGAGTGGTATAAATTCCTATTACATTTCTTCTTCTTCTTCTTCTTCCTTCCAAGTATTAGGCCAAGGCCTGTTACGATCTTATTACATTTAAGTTTTGCTAAAGATCATATACTGTGAAAAGTCAGAATTTTGCTACTGCAGTTTTGAAGAATAATTTCTGATTTAATAAATAAGATGAGTCTGTAGCATCTCACCTCATAAAAGTTAAGTTCTTCTAGAACATGTTTCAAAACAATGCTCGTTTATCATCAGCTTGTCCAGACTGTTGATTTTCAAGTTGTTGGAACAGGATGTCAACTCCTACTCCATCTTTTCGTGGTTAAAAGAACATGCATACCAAATCTCTCTCCCCAAGAATTTCAAAATTCATTATTCTATCTCTGTCCTTCTATAGATCTTCTCCCAAATGGCGAGTTCTAATTGTTTTAATACTTTGATGTTCACATCGATTTTATGTTTTTCTGACCAAACGTGACCAGCAACTGCATATTTTCTACTTCTCCTTTTTTTCATTACATTTCTTATGTGTTCCTTTATGGTTAAATTCCTCATTGTTTTCCTTAGGTATATTTTATCACAATCAGTACACTTTATGTGGTATATTTCTGATTTTTTGCCATCATCAATATTTTCACTTTTATTGGTTTTTTATTAGTTTATTTAGGCTGTAAACATTTTTTGGTGCTAATCTGATATTCAATTTTTTCAAAAATCTTTTTGAAATTATTGTGTGTCCATGGATGATATGTGAATTTCCTGTATTTTTTTTATTTGGTTTTTCTATCTGACATGTGCTTTCATTTCTCAATTTTTGTTTCTTGTACTTATCATTTTCTCCTCGAAACCGTTTTCTTTTGCCACTTTAATTGTTTTTTTTTCTCTAATTCAAAATATTCTCTGCTCAGGGGAACATTTACCAATCTATGTGTTACGCTGTTGAAGACTACTAATTTGTATGAAAAATGGTTGAATCCTGTTGAATCAATACAGTTATCTATGTATGTTTCTTTTCTATGAATGCCAAATTATATTTTCTTTTTTTCCTCGTTTCTTTATAATTTGAGATCCAAAAACGGTAATTTTTTGTCCTCTTTGGTTTCTAAAGAGAATTTGATCATTTTACTTTGTATATTCAAGAGTTTTAAAGCTCTTAAGTGGTACAGAAAAAACAAAAGTCACTTTTAATAAACCTAGAAAAAGCATGTTTAATTATAAAATGTTCCTACTTCTTTACTCGTACACTAAACTTTGAAGGTAAATGTTTTATTCACTGTTTCACACTTCTAAAAGAGAGTTCTTTCCATGGAGAAATGAATGGTATCTCAAAATCCATTTCGAGAAAAAAAAGTGACTTGCTTGATTATTTTCCTGGACCCTTCAATTTGCAATTGAAATTCATTGAATGTTACCTGATAGATTTAAAAACCAATCTGCATTATATTTACAAACTATAACTGACAGCGGAAACCTTAAGAGGAAGAAAGAGAGAGAGATATGTGTAACATTGCATTCAATTCTGATTGGAGGTGACTCAAACTAAGTTGGATAACATGGGAAATAATTACTGTTTCCAGTTAATTCTAGATTCTTCCATTTGCACAACAATACAACGTGGCACTTCTGATAGTAAATCTAAGCATAAAAAAGTCTGTCACAATAGTGTTTTGGGAATACAGAGGGATATACAAATAAATACTTTATACTTAATAGATACAACATATATATATATATATTGTTATGTGTCACGCATAGCGACGTTTGAATTGCGCAGGCGGGTTAAAGTACACACACAATCGGGGAAGTGTCTGGAGTGTGTTATCAGACGGTTCTAATAGTGTCTCTCTCCCCTTTGAAGAAGGATCCATTTCTAGAGGATTCTGGGTGCCGAAGTTACTCGAAGCTATTTTGAGAGCTTTCCTCGCGCTTTTAAAGAGTGGCAGAGGGCTGGTGAATCAGTTTTGTGTTTTAAGTCGGTGATAGCAGTCAGTTTGCAGCAGCGAGTCTTGTGGTGAACAGTGTGACGATAAGTTGTGGAGAACTCACTTAACAGTGAGTGGAAAAGTGTTCTGAGATAACAATTGAAAGAAGGTTATTTCAGGAATTGTAATTGTGAATAGAAGTTTGTTGATAATTGAAGAATTTAATAAAGTGTTTAGTGAAATTTTTAATAAATTTGTTGTCCTCATTCATGGGTAAATAACTTAGAAGGAAAATTGAGGGTATAATGTCACAATAAATATATATATCTAAATCAATGGTAAAGAGAAAAATGTTTGCCTGAACCGGGAATCGAACCCCAAACCTTTAGCTTTCCGTGCTGTGTGGAGTCCCTTCATGTCTTCTTCAGGTAGAAGCCATTCATTGTGTATTTGTGAATGATGGTTCATTGCAATTGAATGTGGGGCCAGTAGAGTAGAGGTAAAGGAAGGATTCTTGCTTGGATGGGAATGAAGCCTGGATTAGCTCAGTGGTCTGAGCATTAGCATGGAAAGCTAAAGGTTCGGGGTTCGATTCCCGGTTCAGGCAAAAATTTTTCTCTTTACCATTGATTTACAATAATTTAATTGTGTTTATTAATTTATTTATTTCTATCATAGTAATAGCTTTAGCTTCCCAATATTAATTTAATATATATCTAAAATTTACTTACTCCGATAATAGTAATAGCTTTAGACTCTTAATATTAATTTACTAAATATGTAAGTAAATTTGTTTTATACATACCTGTACCATTCCTCCAGTATATTGTGCAATAGAATTATCTACTTTCATATCACGAACACCAGCTGTAAGATCAGTGTCTACTTCCCAAATAGGTTTTGTATCAACAAAGTACTTCTGTACACTCTCTACCAATGCATTGTGATCTATGCCAACTCCAGCTACCACCATACGTTGTGGTGCATAATGATGTTTCAGATACGTAAACAGTAAGTTACGGTCTATAACATTTATATTTCCTTCTGGGCAGATCTTTGGTAATCCCAAAGTATTGTCTCTATAAGCAGCCTGCAAAATTAAAATATATCCAAACAATTATTTAGAAATTGAGATGTAATTAAAAATTTTGTATGACATTTGTTCAGATGGAACATAGTTAAGCTGAACTGAATGGTGAATGATGCCATATACTTTAAAAATAAAAGGAGGAATAATACTTTACTAATAGAAGAAGATGGTATGGCCATGTTAAAAGAATGAATACTGGAAGGATACCAAGACAAGCACTAGAATTTAAATTAGGAAGGAAGAGACGAAGAAGTCAGATGGGATATAAATGAGAAATACAAGTTAAAAGAAGAATATTGAGAAAAGAAGAGTTGAATGGATGGAAATGATGGTAGAGGAAACATGGAATGACGGAGATGATGGAGGTTTTGTCCAAATTTGACTACCAGAACAGACATACAAGACCAGATAAAAAGAGTAATACTGTACTATTAATGGAATTAATGGATTTTTGGACTTCTGCCAGTTTAGTATTTGCGAATTTGTGCCATTTGCAAAGATAGAAGCAAAGGTTTCAAGCATTTGGCACGTGGGAATTACAACACTATATAAGAGAAAAATTTGCATCTAGATCACAACTCGCCTCGGTAGCTCAGTTGGTAGAGCACTTGGCCTGAAAAACCAAGGGTCCCGGGTTCGAGTCTCGGGCTAGGCAAAAATTTTTCTCTTCAAATATAATTTATCCTTCAGTGCGAAGTGTTAAATTAATAATAAGAGTGTCAATAGAAGCCCTTCTGGCTTTATATAGTAGTGTTAAATTCCCAACAAATGTCTTCTTAACTAAGAAGCCACCCCTCAAAATCCAACCTCAGTGGTCCACGTCCTGAGGGATGGGCAACGGGAAGTACGGAATAGCCTATTGGGGTGATGTATGGTGGGGACTAGGTTCCCCATGACTGCTACGGTAGCCGAGAAGGCCCAATAGGAGTCCCGAAAACTGGCAAATGAGGCTCTGGTTAGGTCCCCCAAATGCGGAGGTTGGCAAAGGGCTGACAACCTGTTCCATAAAAAATAATTGTTACATTTCCAGCAAAGAGAGATAAAGCCAGACAGATCAACAGGCATAGACTTTGGCTAAGAAAAAAGGACAATGATTTTGGCAACTTGGAACATACAAGGTTGGAATACTAAGAATAATGAAGTACTTAATGAGATTACAAAGAAGGGGTGGATATAGCAGTTCTGACAGAAACGAAAAGGAAAGGGAAAGGTCAAGAAATGATTGGTGAATACATGCATGTATGGAGTGGGGTGGAAAAATCGGAGAGAGCTAAAGGAGGAGTATCAATTTTAATTAAGAAGAGATGGAAATCCTCAATAAAACAAATAGAAGAAATAGATGAAAGGTTTATAGTTATGGAAATAACAATGTATGGGAAAGGAGTAGTAAAAATAGGTACATATGCCCCAACAAACGATGCATCACAAGTAATAAAGGCACAATACTTTGAAAAATGTACTGGATTGGTAGAAAAGATTTCTCAAAAGAAGGAATTAATAATTATGGGAGATTTGAATAGCAGAGTTGGAAAGGGGACAGGTGACATAGTTGGTCCATATGGAGAAGATATTGAGTATGAAAATGGACAACGTTTAAAAGAAGAATGCAAAGTAAATGACCTAATTATTATGAATTCGATGTTTAAACATCGGGACATCCATAGATATACGTGGGAACAACACACTAAAGGTCTAAGATCAATAATTGATTATGTAATAGTGAGGAAACGGAGAAATATTATAGTTCAAGATGTTAGAGTGAATCGAGGACCTGAATGTGGAACGGATCATTATATGCTGTCAACTAGGATAGTATGCCCTATAAACAGGCAAAAGGTAAATACAGATCAAAATATAGAAATAGAAAATGAATTAGAAAAATTTAGATATAATCTACATTTACTACAAGATGAGAGTATTAAAAATCTATATGCCCAACACCTCACTGAAAAATTAAAATTTGATGAAGATTGGAACTCTGTCGTTATTTATGAACATTTGAAAAAAAATATATACATGAAGCAGCAAGAGAAGCACTTGGTCTGGAAAATGATGAACACCATAAAAACCATTGGGTGAATAAGGAAATACTTGATATCATAACAGAAAAGAAAAATGCATATCAAAAATATTTAAGTTCCAAGAAAGATGAAGATTATCAAAGTTATAACATACGGTACTTAAAAGAAAGGTTAAAGCAGAAGTCAGGAAACATAAAAAAAAATGTGGAATAGGGTATGTGGAGAAATCGAGCATACAGTACGCTATTCAAAGTCAGCCCAAGCATGGAGGACAATTACAAACATGCGAAATGATAATATGACAAAGAGTTTTAATTTAGTACCAATGAAAACTTTTCAGGAATATTTTAAAATGCTTTTAACAGAAACTAGGAGAGAATTTATAGACTATGCTACACTGGATAATGGAAAGAGTGACTTAATAGAACCTATAACAGAAGAGGAGGTAAGAAACGTGTTGAGAACAGCAAAAAATGGAAAAGCGGCAGGTCCAGGAGGAATAACCATGGAACTAATTAAATATGGTGGTTCAGGAATTATAAGAATTTTAACTAGACTTTTTAACCAAGTGATAGAAGGAGATCCTATTCCAGATGAGTGGAAGTTATCGTATATTAGTGCAATATACAAAAATAAAGGGAATAAATGAGATCTATCAAACTATAGAGGGATCAGTGTTATGGCAGCAATTGGTAGAATGTTAAGTACAATTATTAAAATTAGATTGGAGGAACTAATACAAAATAGAATATCAAGGTACGTACACACATGCGCCCCGCGAACATGCGCACGCTGCTCATGTTATGTTCGTCTGAATTATTAATTTCAACGAACCTCCTGCGATCCATAGGAAACCCACAAACCTTCAGTAGACATTTTGCAGAGACAAAGTTGGTCATTCTATGTCTCATTCAATTATTTTCTTTTATCAAAACTATTTATTTTCTTCTGGATGGGATACTGAGGAATTTTTACCTGTATACCATTATACATTGTCAAATAATTTCAGAACTACAATCACTTCAAAAATGTTTTTAACCAATCACTGAAATTTTATTTAAAAAAATTGAAAAATATGAAGGAATATTAAATTTTTACTAAAATATGAACATTTTGCCAAAATATTATGAAATATGAAAAAATATTAAGTTATGTAGATAGGAAATAACACTATGAGGTTTTTTAATATTGTTTATTTTTTATTATTTCACTCACCTCATACTTCATAATTCATAGCAGACCCTGGGTTTCTTCACATATTTTGTGACATTGTCAATGCTGCGTCACGTTCACAACTGACGTCCAACGGCCTTCTATCCTGCAGACTGACCTCCGTGCCATCTGGTGGCCGACCGAAGAATTTCCAAATCAGTCCTCTTTCTTTATAACCGGGTATTTCAAAATTCATAGTTGTATTTTCATTCTTGCATATGTAAATTTTTTCCCAAATTGTGAGTTCCTTCGGTTTTTCCAATTGTTTAAGTAATTTTGTTTTGGTTTCTATTCTATGTTTTTCTGACCAGGCATGTGCAGCTATTGCAGATTTTTCGGTTTCTCCATTTTAACATTTCTGAGGTGTTCTTTTAATCTTGTATTTAGATTCCTTTTTGTTTTTCCTATGTATATCTTTTCACAATCTTTACAATTAATTTGATAAATTCCCGATTTTTTGCAGTCTTCAATCTTTTCATTTTTGTTGGTTTTTATTAAATTACCTAAGCTGTAATCATTTTTCGGTGCTAATTTAATGTTGAATTTGTTGAAAATTTTTTGAAACTTGTCAAATACGAAAGGATGGTATGTGAACTTCTTGAATTTTTTGCCTATATTTTTATCTGTCTGAAGAGTACTTTCATTGATGACTTTTTGTTCTTTGAATTTATTTATTTTCTTGTGTATCATTTTCTTTTGAAAACCATTATCCTTAGCAATTTGTATGATGTGTTCTTTCTCTTTATTGTAATTTTCTTTGCTCATGGGGACATTCACAAGTCTGTGTGTTAAACTATTAAATACTGCCTGTTTGTGTGAAAAATGGTTAAATCCAGTAGCTTTTATATAATTGTCGATGTGAGTTTCTTTTCTGTAGATTCCAAATTCTATTTTCTTTTTTTCTTCATTCCTAATCAATTTAAGGTCTAAAAATGGTATTTCATGATTATTTTCTATTTCACATACCATCCTTTCGTATTTGACAAGTTTCAAAAAATTTTCAACAAATTCAACATTAAATTAGCACTGAAAAATGATTACAGCTTAGGTAATTTAATAAAAACCAACAAAAATGAAAAGATTGAAGACTGCAAAAAATCGGGAATTTATCAAATTAATTGTAAAGATTGTGAAAAGATATACATAGGAAAAACAAAAAGGAATCTAAATACAAGATTAAAAGAACACCTCAGAAATGTTAAAAATGGAGAAACCGAAAAATCTGCAATAGCTGCACATGCCTGGTCAGAAAAACATAGAATAGAAACCAAAACAAAATTACTTAAACAATTGGAAAAACCGAAGGAACTCACAATTTGGG
This sequence comes from Diploptera punctata, assembly GCA_030220185.1. NCBI lineage: Eukaryota > Metazoa > Arthropoda > Insecta > Blattodea > Blaberidae > Diploptera > Diploptera punctata. Next base: position 293,909 of record JASPKZ010007506.1, read on the forward strand.
AAAAAATTTACATATGCAAGAATGAAAATACAACTATGAATTTTGAAATACCTGGTTATAAAGAAAGAGGACTGATTTGGAAATTCTTCGGTCGGCCACCAGATGGCGCGTAGGTCAGTCTGCAGGATAGAAGGCCGTTGGACGTCAGTTGTGAACGTGACGCAGCATTAACAATGTCACAAAATATGTGAAGAAACCCAGGGTCTGCTATGAATTATGAAGTATGAGGTGAGTGAAATAATAAAAAATAAACAATATGAAAAAGTATGTTGGTCTTATTTGATTCTATAAATTATAAAATGTAAAGATACTCTATGGATCAACAAAAAATTTTATAGAACGCAAAAATAGTATAATATATTAATTTTAATATCAACATAAGTACAAATTTACGAAATTTTGTATAGTACCAGTATTATTTTATTCTTTGGCATATTTCTCATTTGAGTGAATTTTTTAAGTAGATTGCTGCTGTTGTTTAAAAGGTGCATTTTTTCACCAGAATTTGTTAAATTATATTTCACACATAAAATAACTTTCAAAGTCTCAATACTCAATTTCGATTTTTTTATGTCCACACTTTATTTACCAAACAATGATGGTCGAATCAACAATGTAAACTTTGATAAGCAGTTCTCAACAATGATTTGTTATTATTAAAGTTTAACATTATAAAATTAACAAAAATAATATAAAACTCATATCCTGGCAAAATAGCTACATGGGCGCAGAAAACCATATATTCCCTTTCCGTTCTCCTGCCGTTCCCTAGCTTGTCGTGCATTCTTTACCAAAATCGGGACTTTTTTTACAATGCCACGGGACAAATTGTTAAAAATCGGGACTGTCCCGCCAAAATCAGGACGTCTGGTCACCTTAACAATAGGCTTATTACTGGCATGTTTTTATATATTCTATTGTTTTGTGATACTTCATACATAACATTATGAAATGAACGTGTTTAGTACACACAAAGAAAAGCACATAACATTGAAAAAAACAGGCATGCCGTAACAATATTGTGAAATCATTTTTTTTTATTCCTTAGAGTAAAAAATATCGATAGACATCAACGTACACTGTGACCTGACGATCTTCACTATTTATTGTAGCGCCAAACCAACAATACTAAGTTATGTGTCAACAATATAACAATATTTTACTTTTCTCTCGTCGGTAGGAAGAAAGTAAAGTTATTATCTTCTTCCTGCATGTATCGGGAGATATATTAATTTTATCTATTATTTACCTCCAGGCATCTCCTTTCAATGATTTTTTAAAATGATCCTTATGTTGGGAATCCCACAATAATTGTTTGTTTCTATAAAAGATCAATAAGTTTTAACATGTTTTCCTCTGACCACTCCATACTCAAATAATAATAAGGTGCGCGCCGAAAACAACAAACCTCTCAAGTACCCGTCCAAATCTAAACAGTGAACCATCAAAGTGTTCATGGAAAAAACCGACAATGAGTGGATCGTGGTGCACTGCATGTGCGCGGCGCACGCATACCTTAAAACCCAGTACAAATCTGACGAACATGGTGCGTGTGCCACACGGCGCGCAAGTGTGTACGTACCTTCAGAAGAACAAACAGGTTTCACAGCAGGTAAATCGTGCCTTGATAATATATTTGTGATCAGGCAGATTACAGGAAAGATGTTGGCTAAAGGAAAAGAAGTTCATATGGCATTTATAGACCTGGAAAAGGCATATGACTCTGTACCCATCAAGAAGCTTTTGGGTGGCAATGGAGAAGTTTGGAATACCTAAATCTCTCATACATTTTATAAAAAGAATGTATGATTGTAAAGCCAGTATTAAGGTTAGAAATAGAGTATCCTCAGAATTTGATATAACAAAAGAATTAAGACAAGGTTGCGGGATGTCACCAACATTGTTCAAGATATATTTAGAAGATGTATTAATGAAATGGAATCAGTCATGTAGGAAAACGGGAATCAATATTAATGGCCATTTACTGCACAATTTATTATTTGCTGATGACCAGATTATAATAGGACAAGATAAAGAAGATATAGAATATATGATTAGAAAGTTGGTTGATGCATTTGAGGTAGGTCGACTGAAGATAAATTATATTAAAACAGAATATATGGTAATCGGAGAAAATTCAGAAGACCTACAAATAAATAATATGATAATTAAACGTGTTGAAGAATTTAAATATGTTGGATCTATAGTAGATAAATCTGGTACTTGTGAAAAAGATATTATTAACAGAATAAATTGTGCAAGGAAGGTGATTAGATCTCTGAATGGTCTTTTATGGAATAGAAATTTGACGAGAATAACAAAAAAAGAGATTATACAGACAATAATAGAAAGTATACTTACATATGGATCAGAAAGCTGGACAATAAATGAAAGGATGCAGAAAAGAATCTTGGCAACAGAAATGGATGGATTACGGAGAAGTATGAAAATATCCAGGCTACAACATATTCGAAATACATATATCAGACAAGAAATGGATGCACAAGAAACTGTTATCGATAGGATAACAAAGAGAGCTCTACAGTGTACAACGGATGTCAGAAGATCAGTGGCCTAAACAGGTGTTGGATTGGTTGGTACCAGGCAGAAGGAGGAGGGGAAGAAGTTGAAGAGCATGGTATGAGGGAATATATGATGCCATGATGAAGAGGGGTATGGAAGATGGACAATGGGAAGATAGGAATCTCTGGAAAGCAGGAATCAAAGACAAACTGCTGTAAAGTGGAAAGCCTGTATTAAGTAACTAAGAAGCCGCCATTTGCAAAGATAGAAGCAAAGGTTTCAAGCATTTGGCGCGAGGGAATTACAACATATATAAGAGAAAAATGTATGTCTAGATCGCAGCTGGCCTCGGTAGCTCAGTTGGTAGAGCACTTGGCCCAGAAAGCCAAGGGTCCCGAGTTCGAGTCTTGGTCTAGGCAAAAATTTTTCTCTTCAAATATATTTTATCACTCACCTTATATTCTCATAGAAGAATGAGAGGTGAGTGATAAAAGTTTACCTAAAATGACTAGGATGTTTAATTTAAAATTTAAAATAAAATTCTTCCCACCTCACCTCATGTCCTGTCTTCTAATTAGACCGATTTCATAACCTTAGTGGTTACATCTTCAATATTGATATGGCTGATGTTCTGTCATCCAGGAGCATTGCTTCTTATTCACCAACAGATGGAGCATGAAGCAGTGCTACTGGATGACAAAACATTGGTTGTGTAAATGTTGAAGATTTAACCATTAAGGTTATGAAACCTTAAGGTAGAATATTTTTATCACTCACCTCATATTGTTCTTCTTATTTGATTATAAACTAGTTTCGGAACATAGTTTCTGTTCCATCCTCAGTATCATCACGACCGTTGTTCTGTCGTCTTGAAGAGCTGTCCTTCTCTCCTTCCATTGAAGGAAACCTCGAAACCAGGTCATTCTCACCGGGAATTTCAAAGTTCATTAATTTCTTCTTTTCGCTCTTTTGAATGTAGATCTTTTCCCAAACAGTAAGTTATTTTGATTTTTCTATTTGTTTTAATAATTTTGCTTCTTTCTCGATAAGATGTTTTTCAGACCATGCATGGGCAGCCACTGCAAATTTTTCTACTTCCCCTTTCTTGACATTCCTGAGATGTTCTTTTACTCTAGTTTTCAAATTTCTTTTAGTTTTTCCTATGTAGAATTTCTCACATTCTTCACATTTAATTTGATAAATCCCTGATTTGTTTTCTTCTTTAATTTTCTCATTCTTATTTGGTCTAATCAGTCTACTGATGCTGTAGTCATTTTTGGGTGCTAACCTTATGTTGAAATCTTTAAAAATGTTTTGAAACTTGTGGTGTTGAAACCTGTTTAATTAGAGGATAGAACATGGGGTGAGGTGGAAAGAATTTTATTTTAAATTTTAAATATTAGTATTCAGTTAATTAGTGACAAATAACAAAATTCTGGTAAACTGGTGCTGAATGTCAACACTATACCTCTCCTCAAGAGGAGATTCCAGTTGGAGCTGTCAGTAGTCCCACAATCCATTAATTCTACTGTGGGATCATAGTTATTTAAGAATAAAGAAATATAAACATACTGCATGAATCATATCCATTAGGAGAGGTTCTTGCTCAGGACGCATGTGCAGTGTCTCCAGCTCAAATGAAAGAGCCTGACGAGCGGCAGTGAGCTGTAACAAAAAGATAACTTTAATGGTGGTCATTTTTCAACTTCAGACGTGCAATTAAATATAAACATAATTTGATTATTCAAATATTAAAGAACAAACAATGAGTAATAACAGAATTAACATTATATTTGAAATGTTAAATCAATAATAAAAACAGAATTAACATTAATAAATTAATGAGTCATTTTAACATCTTACCTCATATTTCATGTTTTATCAAACACGGTAACTATAGTTTTCAAATGATCTTGTCATTCATTTTCAACTGCCATTATGACTACCGGATATTCGTTGGAATCTCCCTCTCTAACGTTGCCATCTGGTGTTGATTTGACGAACTTCGAGATATCGTTGCCATCTGGTGTTGATTCGATGAACTTCGAGATGAGGTCACGTTCATCCGGAATGTCGAAATTCATAGATTTAAATTTGTTCTTCTGTATAAATATTTTCTCCCAAACTGTCAATTCCAAAGGTTTTCCAAATGTTTAAGAAGTTTAGCTTCTTTTCAATTCTATGACCTTCCAACAAACTATGTGCTGCAATAGCTGATTTTTCAATTTCACCATTTTTAATATTTCTAAAGTGTTCCTTTGTGCGAGTGTCCAAATTTCTTTTGTTTTTCCTACGTATACTTTATTGCAATCTCGACAATCAATTTGATAAATTCCAGATTTTTTACTATCTAGGGTGTTCATTTTCTTATTGGTTATTAATAAGTTACCAAGGCTAAATTTATTTATCGGTGCCAATGTAATGTTGAATTTCTTGAAAATTTTTTGAAATTTGTTATGTATTCCAGGATGATAAGTGATTTTCTTAAATTGTTTTCCTTTCTTTGAATCAGATTGCAGGGTAGTGTATTCTTTTAATCTTTTTTGTTGTCTGAATTTCTTCAATTTAGTTATAATTATTTCCTTTCCAAAACCATTTAAATTAGCTATGTCCAAAATGTGATTGTATTCTTTCTTAAAATCCTCTTCATTTAGTGGAACATTCAATAATCTATATATCAAACTGCTGAAAATTGCATGCTTATGCGCAATATGATTGAAACCTGAAGACTTTATGTAATTGTCAATATGAGTATCTTTTCTGTATATATTGAATTCAATTCTTTGTTGTTGTTCATTCCTTCTTATGTAGAGGTCCAAAAATGGGATTTGGTTATTATTTTCTAATTCCATAGTAAATTTCACAGATTCATCCTGGAGGTTACTCCAATTACTATGGAATTAGAAAATAATAACCAAATCCCATTTTTGGACCTCTACATAAGAAGGAATGAACAACAACAAAGAATTGAATTCAATATATACAGAAAAGATACTCATATTGACAATTACATAAAGTCTTCAGGTTTCAATCATATTGCGCATAAGCATGCAATTTTCAACAGTTTGATATATAGATTATTGAATGTTCCACTAAATGAAGAGGATTTTAAGAAAGAATACAATCACATTTTGGACATAGCTAATTTAAATGGTTTGGAAAGGAAATAATTATAACTAAATTGAAGAAATTCAGACAAAACAAAAAAGATTAAAAGAATACACTACCCTGCAATCTGATTCAAAGAAAGGAAAACAATTTAAGAAAATCACTTATCATCCTGGAATACATAACAAATTTCAAAAAATTTTCAAGAAATTCAACATTACATTGGCACCGATAATAAATTTAGCCTTGGTAACTTATTAATAACCAATAAGAAAATGAACACCCTAGATAGTAAAAAAATCTGGAATTTATCAAATTGATTGTCGAGATTGCAATAAAGTATACATAGGAAAAACAAAAAGAAATTTGGACACTTGCACAAAGGAACACTTTAGAAATATTAAAAATGGTGAAATTGAAAAATCAGCTATTGCAGCACATAGTTTGTTGGAAGGTCATAGAATTGAAAAAGAAGCTAAACTTCTTAAACATTTGGAAAAACCTTTGGAATTGACAGTTTGGGAGAAAATATTTATACAGAAGAACAAATTTAAATCTATGAATTTCGACATTCCGGATGAACGTGACCTCATCTCGAAGTTCATCGAATCAACACCAGATGGCAACGATATCTCGAAGTTCGTCAAATCAACACCAGATGGCAACGTTAGAGAGGGAGATTCCAACGAATATCCGGTAGTCATAATGGTGGTTGAAAATGAATGACAAGATCATTTGAAAACTATAGTTACCGTGTTTGATAAAACATGAAATATGAGGTAAGATGTTAAAATGACTCATTAATTTATTAATTAAGAACCTCATAATGTGTTTCCCAATTTTAACTTTGAAGAATTAACATTGTTTACACAATCAACCACTCATACATACTTTTTAGTCCTGCCTAGGGTGCCTTACCCAAAATATGCAGCTTTCCTGGAGCTCGCATCCTCCAGATGACAGACAACTGTTCCAACGAAAATCTATGATCGAATGATAGAGTTCACTACGTGTTGGCCTATTTGAGAGTTCCAAGGTAGAAGGGGAAGTTGTGCACTACAAACAGAGCAAAGGGAGGGGTAGGAAGGAGAGTGGGAATAGATACAAAGAGAAAGGAAATTGGCATAGTTCACGAATCTCACTGTAGAGGGAGGATAACAGCACAGATGTATCGAACCGAAATAGCATTTTCGGTTCAACTTATTAATTCTGAGGGAATTAGATGAGGAAATTTTTACATTACAGTTTGAAAAAGTGCAGAATTTAAATAACTAGGAACAATAATTACAAACAGGAATGAGGTGCAGGAGGAAATTAAATATAGGCTCAACTTTGGAAACATGCCCTGTTATCCATTAAAGTGAATCTCTTCTTCTCTTAAGAAATGTGAAACTAAAAATATATAGAAATGGCATTTCTTTCAGTTATCTGGATGCAAAACATGATCTCTCATTTTAAGAGAGGATATTTTGGAATAAATGTTTTTTTTTATTCAACAAGGTTTTCCATTTATTTACACTTTCTTGAATTAAACTGTCATAAGTCTCTTATTGAATGGTTTTCTGAATTATTATTTTTGATGAATGAAACAATTGAGATGGAATTCTAATTTGGTGAATTGTGTACCTTTCTTAACTAAGAAATCTGCCATTTCATTACCATGGATTCCACAACGTTTAGGAGTCCACTGCATAATTATTGATTTAAGAAGAGATTTTAAGTGTTTAACCTTTTGCCCCTCTCAATGATTTTTTCTACTAGTTAGCTGTGGAGAGACATTCATTTTGGGGTATTTAAATTTTAAATATCTTCTCGACTATTTTAATTGAAGAGTGGCATATGTGGAATAATTCTTTGAAAATAATGTGAAACAAATTACATCAGAATCTGGTTGTTTTATAATTACGAATTTCTTCATGAAATAATTAAGCAAATATACAATATATATATATATTAAACTAATCTTAAATCAACATCTTATGGAGATGGTATTGTTTACAATATCCATAACATATATTTTTAAAATCAATATATTAAGAAACCATATTAATTAGGCAATTTCTAAATTTTAAATTCCAGTTGAAAGTATTATGCCAATGTTTAAAAAAATAACATATATTGAATAAATAAAACAATGTACACACAGAGAAAGTAGTATCATTGATTACATAAGCAATTCCAATGTTCAAATACGGATAAAGTATATTTGTTGAAATTTATTAAATTTACTTACTACTTTATTTGCCAATTTATTTTCTTATTACTCTCTCTCTATATATATATATATATATATATATATATATATTTTATATCTGAAGAAAAAATTCCCCCATATGCCGTGATAATTTTAATATAATATACCGACAAAATATGAGTTTTATGCTTTTAAAAATAATTTATTATAATTTTGGTCTCCCATTAAATTTTTCGCAGTAATTACCGAATTTGAATATTTTTTTTTAAACTCACTAATAGCTAAATTATTAAATATTTAATTTAGTAAGAGAACTCACCATTTTTGTGTCTAGCTGTTCTTCTCAATTCCACAATATACAATATTCATTGTTATATTCATATAGTCACACATATATCACTATGGGCCCTACTTAAAAATCACTGTACCGTACCTAAATTAAAATTTAAAACTCTTTAAATTAACACTAATTTTTAATTTGCACTCCTCTCTCACTGTGATATAAATTTATTAAGACCTCTTACAATCAGCCCTAACATATTTACTGTATGATCAGTGCAGTGCGTGCACTTTCAATATTATTTCGTAATATTCTTCCCATAACATCACTCAAATGGAGATACTCCGATGTTTTTCGAATCGCTTAAGAGTCATTGCATGTCTTACAATAGGACATACACAAATATCATCAAAAAATAGTCTCTAATTAATCTAAATTTACTATAACTCAAAATAGATATAAGATGGTATCCGTGAATATATTCAATAGTCTTGAAGACGGTATAGAGTATTTTCTTGTTTCAAAATTTAAAAATAAATAAATCAGCATTGACTTTAAATCCTCTTTATACTGTCCATGAATATATTTGAATTGATTGGTTGAAAACACCACATTAATTACGTACTAATTGAAGTCATACATTGTACTATGTTTCTGACAATAAAAATATCTATCAAAAGTATTAAAATTCCAACTTAAGCTTTAATTTCATTTAGATATGTTTCCACCCATTTTAGTTTTATTTATTTGTTTCCTCTCAATTTTCACGGCATATTATTTTCTTCTGAAATCAGGACACTGAAATTATTATCTATAGGCCTGAATAGTGGGAAAAAAATCTTTCGTTTGTTCCAGCCTCCAAACTATGTACAACATAAGTAAACGATATAATTTTTTTTTTTTTAATTCTGAGGACCATTTTATTAAAAGAGTAATAATATTCTTTCCTTGGTTATCTCTAGGCTCGGCAGTTGACGCTTGGAAATCTTGTTCACAGTCACACACTTGCTCTATATAACAGTCTTGCGCTAAGCTACCCCTCTACTTAGCGTTCCAACCATCACTTTAATAATAAATTTCTTCATCAATCGCGGCCACAATGTCTTCACTGCACAGTGGAATGAAACTAGAAATAGTTTTCCTAAGACCTGAATATTTGCTTTCGTTAACAATGGTTACAGATGAACCGATAGAGGTTTTCAAAAAAGGGTTCGGTACACAAAAGAAAATACCGTTAAGAAATTTACGAAAATGTACAAAGCAAGCCTTGTTGCCACTTTTAATGCATTCCACAGATACCAAACTATGACAAAAATAATAAAATTTTCCAACAAAATAAATACAAGTAGAAATACAGCCCTATTACAGTCTACTACGCTTTGGTACGTTATGCGGGGCAGCGACAAAGCACATTCAGTACGTTTTACTACGCTATACGGGGCAAAGGGTTAATATTTTGGTAGATTTCAGCAGTTTTTTTTTGTGTAGCATTGGTATAAATGGCTTGTAAAGCATACTGTATTTAGAATCACGAAAGATGGGTGCTTTATTGAAGAGATTAATGTGGTAAAAAGGGTATTTCAATGTGGAACTGATTGCCTCAAGTTCACCATCAAATTGGAATGAGATTGGACCTAGGGATATATAAGAGTAAAACAATTTGCTGTATATTTCAGCTCCCGTTGTATTATCAAAGTTATGATTAATCTTAGAGCCATCAGTATAAATATGTATCCATTCATTTCAATCTTAGAGTCATCAGTGTAAATATGTATCCCCTCATTTTCAGGAAAGTTTGTACAGATAGTTACTATTTATTTAGTTGAATAGGGTTTGCATTTTTTTTTGTGAATTTGTTCCTTAATGCTTGTGTTGCAAATGATTTTTAATGCTTGTGTTGCAAATGATTTTTAATTCTTCTGACAGGACAAGGTAGGAAATAACTTTTCCATACTGTATACGTCCAGTATTAAACTGTAATGGTTCTATAGAACTTTGAACTTTCTAATAAAATAGGAATAATAACAATAATTATAGTAATAAAACAATGTTTTTATTATAGTCATAATCCATCCATAGTAATTCTGCCTGAAGACAGGTCCTTCACTGCAATCATAGCATTTTCATGCTATGCTTGCAGCTTTACTAGGGAGTTGTAGGTGTGGTAGCTTCCCGTTGCTTTCCACGCCAGTGAAGGATGATGATGATGATGATGATGGCCATGATTTCGGGGACCGTTTGGGCCTTAAAATTTTCCTGACATTTGTCTTACAGGTGAGGAAAAACCCCGATAAAAACCTCACCCAGAAAAACTTCCCAGACCGGGGATCGAACCCGGGCCTGCGCGTGACAAGGCAGCACGCTACCTTGAGACCACTGTGGTGGACTATAGTCATAATATTAGTTCTATTAGAGACCAGATGTTAGGTAAAATGCCTACAGTTATTTATTATAGATATTGTAAAAGTGACTTCATATAAGTTCATACTGAGTTGTTTTCCATGAAGTCCATTTTGCCTATAAATGCCTATTTCAGCTTGCAATGCCTATAAATGCCTATTTGCAATTTTTTCTCGAAATTAACTTAGTATTTCAATGAAATTAATTGAAATGGACAAACTTCATGACACGTATCATTGCATAGAAAATTTCAAGTGTTCTTTCTTATAAGTTCTGTTAGAATATTTTAGGATAAGGATGGCAATAACCAATACCAAGCAGGTAGATGGTTCTTTCTGTTTATCTGTGTGTTTGATTAGGCTAGCTTTTGTATTATATTATTATTTTTAGTCTGGACATCTTACCTCAATACTAATGTTGATTTGTTCTTGAACATGTTTCAAAACAATTCGGTTTTATCGTCAGCTTTCCCAGACTGGTTTTATTTATGTTGCATTATGTTGCACAACCTGGATGATGGTGTCAGCTCCATCCTGTGGTTGGCCAAAGAACCTCCACCCAAGGTCACTCTCCATCGGTATATCAAAATTCATAACTCTGTTTCTGTTCTTCTGAATATAATTTTTTTCCAAAATAGTCAGCTCTTTTGTATTTTCTAACTGTTTTAATAATTTAGTGTTTGAATTTATATTATGTTTTTCAGACCAAACATGAGCAGCAACTGCAGATTTTTCAATTTCCCCATTTTTAATATTTCTTATGTGTTCTTTGGTTCTGATTTTTAGGTTTCTTTTTGTTTTTCCTATATATATCTTTTCACAGCCCTTGGGTACATAATAAATTTCAAAAGATATTTGACAAGTTTAATATTAAATTAGCACCAAAAAATAACTACAGTTTAAATAAACTAATAAAAACCAACAAAAATGAAAAAACTGATAAAAATAAAAAGTCAGGAATATATCAAATTGAATGCATGGGTTGTGAAAATATATATATATATATATATAGGAAAAACAAAAAGAAACCTAAAAATCAGAACCAAAGAACACACAAGAAATATTAAAAATGGGGAAATTGAAAAATCTGCAGTGGCTGCTCATGTTTGGTCTGAAAAACATAATATAAATTCAAACACTAAATTATTAAAACAGTTAGAAAATACAAAAGAGCTGACTATTTGGAAAAAATTTATATTCAGAAGAACAGAAACAGAGTTATGAATTTTGATATACCGATGGAGCGTGACCTTGTTTGGAGGTTCTTTGGCCAACCACAGGATGGAGCTGACATCAACATCCAGGTTGTGCAACATAATGCAACATAAATAAAACCAGTCTGGGAAAGCTGACGACAAAACAGAATTGTTTTGAAACATGTTCAAGAACAAATCAACATTAGTATTGAGGTAAGATGTCCAGACTAAAAATGATAATATAATTAAAATAACCTCAAAATATAACTTCCTAAAATTAAATATTAGCTTTTGTATTGATTAAATGTTTTTCAGACCAAGCATGGGCTGCTACAGCTGACTTGGCCACTTCACATTTTTGACATTTCTAAGATGTTCTTTCAATCTAGTTTTTAAATTTCCTTTTGTTTTTCCTATATAGATTTTGTCACAATCCTTATATTTGATCTGATATATTCCTAATTTATTTTCTTCTTCAATTTTTTTCATTTTTGTTGGTTTTAATTATATTATTTAGGCTGTATTCATTCTTCGGAGCCAATCGTATGTTAAACTTTTAAAAAAATTTTCTGGAACTTACGGTGTTTTAAAGGATGGTAAGTGAATTTTTTTAAATTTTATGTTCTCTTCTGTTTGTTTTTTAAGAGTGCTTTCATTGATTAATTTTTGCCTTTTAAACTTGTTTATTTTCTTGTGTACCATGTTTTCTTCATAACCATTTTCTATTGCTACTTTAATTATGTATTCTTTTTCTTCTTCATATTTTTCTCTGCTCAGGGGTACATTCACCAATCTGTGTGTTAAACTACTGAATACGGCTTCTTTGTGAGCAAAATGGTTGAATCCTGATGCCTTAATTAGGTTTAGATCCAAAAATGAAATTTGTCTCTCAGTTTCAGTTTTCATAGTACATTTTACAGTTTTGCTCTGAATGTTCAGGAGTTTTAAGGCATTTTCTATATGTTTATGATTTACAATAGCTATTATATCGTCACATATCTGCACCAAAATTTGAAAATTAAAGGGTGTCCACTTATTTTCTGTTCAAAACTACCCATGAATAAATTGGCCAGAAAGGGTGATAGGGGGTTTCCCATAGAAAGTCCAAAACTTTGTTTGTAGTATTTCCCATTATATGTGAAAAACAATTGTTCGATGCACAATTTGGTCAAAATTATATATTCTTCTATCTTTTCCTTTTGTAAATTATTATTCATTAACATTTTTCCAAAATTCAATAGTTGTTTCTCTTGGGACACTGGGAAACAATGAAACTACATCAAATGATACTAACCTATCAGTTGGTTCTAATTCTATATTCTTGAAATTCTCTATCAATTGTAATGAGTTGTCGATTAAAAGGTTCTCAAACCCTGCCATATTCTTAAATTCGCTACATAACCATCTAGATATCTGATATGTAGGAGACCCTATGCAGTTGATAATGGGTCTCATATAAGGGAGGAAACAAAATTATATGGATACATGACAACAAAGTAAGAGACTTAACAAATTTTAATATTTGTAGGAAATAACATTATAAGGTTTCTTTTAATTATTATATGATATTATTATAGAATGCACTGACAGTATCACATGGATGTGACAAAATTATAGTCTGCAGAATATCAAAAAAAATAGGTGAGTCAAAATAACTAACTCATAATAATTAAGACTTACCAAAATTATACTGCAATGACCACAAATAAATGTGCCTTTCTTTTCAGTAAGAAAACTAATAAGCAGGCTAGTAAGTTCACATATTCCAGAAAAACAGATTGACAGCAAGAGTAAATCATCGTCAACTATAATTAAAACTCCTATGCCAGATTCACCAAGATATGAAGTAGTGACTTTGTTATGCATAAGAATTGATCTTGATTGTTTGGGAGCCTATTTAAATAAAATATCTACATACACATTTGTGTGTTATGTAAAGGACAGAGTTCAATCAAGAATGGATATCATCTCACAAAATGCTCTGCACTTCAAAATTTTGGTATCACCCTTTATCAAAATTATACTGGAAAACAATAAAATGGAGACCATCCAAGATCCCGTGCATTAGACTGCTACTACTACTTTTCTATTCAGTAAAAAAGTCTAATAACATATGATCCTCACACCAACTCACTCAGAATTTAGTTAAGGACAGAGATAATAATTTACAAAACATGTTCAGGTGAGAGAATCATATTTTATGAGGTAAGATTAAGTTTCTGATTTACACCAGATATTATCTTAATTTAAATTTACCTCTTGTAAGGAAATCTGAGGACGAAGTACAACTTCACCAAGCACTTTCACAACAGGATCCAAACCTTTACTATCAGCTGAAGCAGCATATATAAAAGTATCTCTGAAATAAAAATAATCTTATCAATCTGTGGCTCTGGACCAATTCTCTATAATTAATTAACATAAAAATAGAGAATACCTTGATGATTGACAATCACATATTCCTCCATGCTTTTCTAATTCAACCATGATCTTGTCCTTGTCAGGATATTCTGTTGTGGACTGGAAAAAATAAATAAATAAATAAATAAAAATACAAAATTAGATACCGTATTTGCTCGTGCACTGAAAAAAAAATAAAAAAAATTAGATACCGTATTTGCTTGCGTAATTTGTGTACTTTTTAATCTATACTTCGGCCACTAAAAATTGGGGAGCATAAAATAAGCGGATTTTTAAAATGAGAGGTCCTGTTCTGAGTTATCTCAATTATGGTATGAATACAGTAATTTTTGACATCGCTTATAATTTTATAGCATAATACTGCAGGTAATCTTGAATTATACAAATAAGAATCAAGCAATAATCATATAAATAAATCAATTCAAATACCGTAATAATTATTTAGTGCATTTTTTTGTTTCCTCCAATAACGCATGTTGGATTCCAAAACTCTGAATTCTCTATCTGCTGAACGATTGCCAAAATGTTCCATGAAACTTATCATTTTAAATTTATATGATGCTGTATAATTGTTATTTTTCTTTCCTATCATGAAATACTGTATAAAAGCAAGTGTACATTAGAAATGTTGAAAGTCAATTGAAATACTGGTATTTAGTTTTCTAAAAACTTGTCTCTACCAAGGGCAAGCATTGTTAAAGTGTTTCTTTTAATTATTAACGAGTTGACAAACAAAAATAATTAGATACCATTAAACTTTTGAATATTCATAATAAAACAATTAAATTTACTATGGAAGTGGAAAATCCCTCCATGGTATCTTTACCTTGTCTTGGTGGAGTGGCTTGCGTGATTAAATGATCCCGAGAGCTATGCTGGCAGTAGCATTGCTGCCGATAGGGTTACCCATGCCGGACTGGTCGAAGATGATAAGCCAGACGAGAAAAGTACCTTGGGTGAAAGAGTGATGATCTTTCACCGTAGAAATACAACCGTCAAGAAATGCGGACATTGGTTCATCTGGGGTAAAATTTTCCGGAGGTCAAATAGTCCCCCATTCAGTTCTCCAGGCGGGGACTACTTCAGGGAACCCATGCCAAAGGCTCAAACACAGGGACATGTTCCTAGGAACATGGAATGTTAGAACTTTATACAATAGCAGGGCACTAGAGATATTAACGCGGGAATTAGATAAATCGCCCTTGGATATAGTCGCTTTACAGGAAGTTAGGTGGCCAGGAGTAGGTAGTCAGGAATCAGGAAGCTTTGCATTATACTATGGGGGTGCAGAAAGACCTGCATTTGGAACGGGTTTTTTAGTCAGAAGGAGGATCCTATCCGCTATCCGAGATATTAAGTTTGTTAGTGATAAGATATCATACATAATTCTAAAGGGTAAACGATATGATTTTATAATTGTAAATGTACATGCCTCCACAGAAGATAAAGATGGCAAGATCAAGGATGAGTTCTATGAAGAATTAGAAAGCTTATTTTATAGCCTTTCACGATATCATATGAAAATTGTCTTAGGAGATTTTAATGCAAAAGTGGGGCGGGAAGATATATTCAAACCAACAATAGGCAAATTCAGTCTTCATGAAGATAGTAACGACAACGGGGTTAGATTAGTCACATTTGCCACATCAAAGAATCTCATTGTTAAGAGCACAACATTTCAGCATAAGGATATTCATAAATACACCTGGACGTCCCCAGGTGGAGAAACTCGGAACCAGATAGATCACGTATTAGTGGACAAATGCTGGCACAGTAGCATCATTGATGTTAGATCAGTTAGAGGGACAGATTGCAATTCGGATCATCATCTGTTCAGGGTGAAACTCAGACAATGGCTATCGCTTATGAGAGGAACAAACGCTAAAGATGATTCTGAAAAATTTGATTTAAAAAACTTGAAAAATGATGAAATACAGCAAGAATACCAAATTAAAATTGCTAATAGATTTGAAGTACTGAAATCTTCAAATGGCAATGTGGCAAACGAAGAAGAAACTGATATAAATAAGGAATGTGAGGCTATAAGGGATACTATTAAATTGTCAGCATCAGTTGTTTAAAAAAGAGGCAAAACAAGAAATGGCTTGATGAGGAATGTGCCGACATTGTAAAGAAAAGAAAGCTAGCAAAAATGAAATGGTTACACGAGCCAAATGAGGTAAATAAAGAATGGGAGGCTATAAGAGATACTATTAAATTGTCAGCATCAGAAAGCATTGGTTGTTTAAAAAAGAGGCAAAACAAGAAATGTAGAATATGTTTATCACTCACCTCATATTGTTCAATTGAACAATATGAGGTGAGTGATAAACATATTCTACCTTAATGAATATACCTCATAGTGAGAATTCCTAAAATAAGTAAAACAAGAAATGGTTTGATGAGGAATGTGCTGACATTGTAAAGAAAAGAAAGCTAGCAAAAATGAAATGGTTACACGAGCCAAATGAGGTAAATTTAGAGCAATTGGGTAGTGTTAAGACGAGAAACCACCAAGTTACTTAAGAGTAAAAAGAGGGAATATTTGAGAGAGAAGATTAATGATCTTGAAATGAATGCAAAAAATAGGAACATTAGAGAATTATATCAGGGAATTAGTATAGAGAAGAAAGGGTTTCAGGCTAGAACAAACATAATTCGGAATGAAAATGGGGATATGATTGCAGATTCTAGGAGTATATTAAATAGATGGAAAAGTTACTTTAATCAGCTATTGAATGTACATACAGAACAGGACATTGAGGAGGATAACTTACAGACAGCAGAAATGCTAGTCGCAGAGGCAAGTACATTAGAGGTTGAAATAGCAATTGAAAAATTGAAGATGTATAAAGCATCAGGTTCAGATGAGATCCCAGCAGAACTGATAAAATCAGGGGGAGAAAAATTGATGGACAAGATACGCTGGTTGCTTAGTAGGATTTGGGAAAAAGCAGCTCTTCCACATGATTGGAAGAAATCAATTATCGTACCAATTTATAAGAAAGGAGATAAAACTGATTGCATCTCATTACTTTCAACTTCATACAAAATTCTAACAAATATATTAGTAAGCAGACTAACTCCCTATATTGATGACATTCTAGGAGATCATCAAAGTGCATTTAGAAGAAACAGGTCTACAACAGATCAGATTTTTAGTATGAGACAGATTTTAGAAAAGAAATGGGAATATAATGGTACTGTACATCACCTATTTGTTTTTTAATTTTATTTATTAATACAGCATGCTCCATTACATGGTAACATTACATGCATTCTATCAACTATTACAATTTTATATTTACAATATTATGTAAAGTTACAATATTATATACAGTTACAATTTTTCAAAATTTATCGAGTTTATATAGTTTATAAATTCTTTTAAATAAACCTTCACTAAAATATTATTTGTTATTGGCCACTGTCCGCCTTTTAAACTAATATTATGTTTTAAAATGTTTCTTTCAGTGTTTAATATAGAACACTCATATATTAAATGGTTCACATTTTGTATATATTGTCCACACTTACACATTTCACTTTGCACTATTTTAAATCGATGGAAATACTGTCTGGTCTGCCCATGTCCGGATAGAAAGGTCGTAATTTGTCCGTTGAGAGGGATCTTCTGCTTTATTCGATCTTGTACAGATGGGAAGAACAGTTTGGTGACATTTCCTTTTGTAGATCTCTCCCATTGGTTTTGCCACCTCTGTAATCCTCTCTCCTCTGCGCCCCTGATTACTTCGGCTTTAGGCATCTTGTTGTATATTTCCTCGTCCCCATCTTCCTGTGCAGCTTCCTTTGCTAGTTTATCTGCTAGCTCATTTCCATACAACCCTGCATGTGCCTTAACCCATTTTATGTGGATTACCCATCCATTGTCCTGAAGTTGTTTTATTTTTTCCTTTATGTTCTCTGCTAATATGCTGCGGATTTGTCCATTTTTTAGGAGTTGGACTGTTATTTGGCTGTCAGTGTTAACTACTCCTAGTTTTTGTTTTATTTTTAGTTCGGAGTTTTCATCTATTTCTTTGAGAGCCTGAAGAATCGCAATTTGCTCCGCTTGGTTGTTGGAGCAGTGCGTACCGAGTTTGTATTTCAATTTTTTAATCGGTACCCCGTCTTGGAATATTACTGCTGCTGCTCCAACTTTCCCATTTATTTTGCTCCCGTCAGTGTAAATTTCTATGTTGTACCGTGCATTTTCTTGTGCTTCTAGGATTCTGACTCTGTCTGCTGGATGGGGCCACTCTTTCAGTTTCGGGACATCTTCTAATGGTGTGTCTGTATCGTTATGTGTGCCTTTATATATATCTATTATTTCTTGGATTTTGATGTTTATCGGTTTGACTGCTGCCAGAACACAAGACGCTTCATAAGACACAGTTCGGTACGCCTTCGTAATTTTGATATTCATCAATCTTTGTATTCTCTGAAATTGTAACATGTTCTTCTTTTTAAGGATGGATTCTTCCCATACTTGCACGCCGTACAGCAGCATTGGAAGTACAGCACCTTTGTATACAGGGTGATTACAAATGATTGGAGCGATTTCATGATTTTATGGTAGCTGTAGTATTCGACATATTTTCACGAACTTTTACAGATACATAGAGCAACTTCCCAGGTTTTTTTTGAGATGTTACAGGTGCTCCATATGCTCCCCCTTGGTGATTCTGCAGATATCAAGTCTGTAATCAAGTTCGTCCCATACTCGACGTAACATGTCCCTATTAATTTGTTCAAAGGCATTGATTATGCGAGCTCGCAGTTCT
This sequence comes from Diploptera punctata, assembly GCA_030220185.1. Lineage (NCBI taxonomy): Eukaryota > Metazoa > Arthropoda > Insecta > Blattodea > Blaberidae > Diploptera > Diploptera punctata. The sequence continues at coordinate 312,814 of JASPKZ010007506.1, forward strand.
GGTAAGTCTACTGGTAAAAAGGAGGCACAAACACTGAATCTTTCACATACCCCCAAACAAAAAAATCGCACGGCGTCAAATCGGGGGAGCGTGGAGGCCATGACAACAATTTCTGATCATCTCTCTCCACTGCGACCGATCCATCGGTTTGGCAATCTCATGTTTAAAAATTCACGAACATCGTGATGGAAGTGTGGTGGAGCACCATCCTGCTGGTAGATGAAGGTCTCACTGTCGGTCGTCAGCTGCGGCATGAGCCAATTTTCCAGCATGTCCAGGTACACGTGTCCTGTAACGTTCTGCTCGCAGAAGAAAAAAAAGGGCCATAAACTTTGAACTGAGAAACCGCACAGAACACACTAACTTTTGGGGAGTCGCGAATGTGCTGCACAATAACGCGGGGATTTTCTGTGCCCCAGATTCGCACATTGTGTTTGTTCACTTTGCCATTCACAAAGAATGTTGCTTCGTCACTGAAGACAAGTTTCTCACAAAAACCATCCTCATCCATAAACTGCTGCATTTGTGTACAAAATTCAAACCGACTCACTTTGTCAATGGGCATAAGGGCTTGTAGAAATTGCAAGTGGTAAGGTTTATGCTTCAATCTTTTCCGCAAGATCTTCCAAATGGTCGGTTGTGGAATGTTCAGCTCTCTGCTCGCTTTTCGTGTTGATTTCTGTGGGCTACGTGTGAAACTCATCCGCACACTCTCAACCTTTTCTTCACTCACTGAAGGACGACCCGTTGATTTCCTTTTACAGAGGCATCCTGTAGCTTTAAATTGCGCATACCATCGCCGAATGGAGTTGGCACTCGGTGCATCTTTCTCGAACTTCGTTCTGAAGTGTCGTTGCACAGTTATCACAGATTGAGTTGAATGAAATTCAAGCACAGCATATGCTTTCTCCTCGCCTGTCGCCATCTTTGATAACTGCTGCGCTCTCTCGGTTTAAAGCTGAAACACGGCTGCGAGAGAAAACAAAAAAAAACCTTATGAGTTTTTATACATAACTTTAAAGTTCTGTGAAGATATGTCAAATAAGATCGCTACAATAAAATCATGAAATCGCTCCAATCATTTGTAATCACCATGTATTGTCGTTAATGCTTTTTGGCCTAGACCCCAGTTCAGTTTGGCTGATTTCACTAGTGAGTTTATGAGTTTTATGCATTTCTCTGATACTTGTTTTATATGTAAGTTAAAGTTGAATTTGCTGTCGAATAGTATCCCTAGGTACTTCAGTTGTTGTACTTGTTCTATTGTCCTGTTATTTAAAAATATATTTATATTGCTTTTGTCTTCTTTTCGTTTTCTTGATACCAGTAAAGTTTTTGATTTGTTATTATTAAATTGGAGTTTATATTGTTTAGACCAATCTTCAATTTTCTTTAAGTCTGTATTAGCTTACATTTCTGCTATTTCCTTGTTTTTTCCTGATGTCATCAATATTAGGTCGTCTGCAAAAGCTAATAGTTTACTTCGTTTTGTATATTGTAAGCTGAGTAGAGGATTATATAAGATATTCCAGAGTCCCGGGCCACAGCAGGACCCTTGAGGGCAGCCTTTCGCCACTTCCTTTTCTACTCTGCTGTGGTTAATTGAAAGTTTGGCTATTCTGTCTTTGAAATAATGTTTGACTAAGTAGTATAAGTTTTTGGGGCAATGAAGATTCCTTAGGTTGTGGAGTATGCCGGGCCACCAAGCAGCGTCAAATGCTCCCTGTACGTCCAGGCTGGTAATTATCACACTGTTCTTCTGGTCTAAATTATCTTTAATGTATTTTTTTAACTGCTAACGCTGCATCTATGGTTCCTTTTTGTGGGACAAATCCATATTGGTTCGAGTTAAGTAGGTTGTTTGCGTGTATGTGATGGTTTATCCTATCTATCATCAGTTTTTCTAGTATTTTTCCCTCGATATTTATTAGACTTATTGATCTAAACTTATGTAGACTTCAAAAAAGCATATGATTCAATTAAGAGGGAGAAGTTATATAGTATCCTGCTGGAGTTCGGAATTCCTAAAAAGTTGGTTAGACTTATACGAATGTGTCTAAATGGCTCAAAGAGTAGGGTGCGTGTAGACAAACAGTTTTCAGACACTTTTGAAATCCAGAATGGGTTGAGGCAAGGAGATGCACTATCTCCTCTACTATTTAATTTTGTACTAGATAATGCCATTAAATCTTTAGAGAATGAGGAAGGCTTACATCTGAATGGTATTAATAAGCTGTTAGTTTATTCTGATGATGTAGTACTACTGGCCAATAGCGAGGAGATACTAAAGGCCAACACGCACACACTATTGAGTAACGCTAAGAAATTAGGACTGGAAGTAAATATCAGTAAAACTAAATATATGGTCACACATAGAAATTCAGTATATAATGGAAATGGACAGCTAATGACAAATGAGGGAAATTTTGAGGAAGTGGCTGAATTCAAATACCTAGGAACAATAATCACAAATAGGAATGAGATGCACAAAGAAATTAAACATAGGCTCAATTCTGGAAATGCATGCTATTATGCATTGCAGAGACTTTTGATATCCCAACTCCTTTCAAAAAACGTTCAGCTGAAAATATATAAAATTATTATTCTACCAGTTATATTATATGGATGCGAAACATGGACTCTTACTTTAAGGGAGGAAAGGAGATTACGGGTATTTGAGAATAAAGTACTTAGGAAAATTTTTGGACCAAAGAGAGATGAACAGACAGGTGAATGGAGAAGACTACATAACAATGAACTGCATGGTCTTTATAGAAAGCCAGATATAATAAGAACAGTTAAGTCTCATAGACTGCGATGGGCAGGACATGTTGCGCATATGGGGAATGAAAGACGTGCATGGAAACTTCTTGTAGGAAAGCCAGAAGGAAAATGCCCAGTTGGTAGACCAAGAATGAGGTGGGAGAACAACATTAAGTATGATTTGAGGGAAGTAGATTATACAGGCAATGATTGGAAAGCATTAGCTCAGGATAAGGATGTATGGAGAGCTTATGTCCGCGCGGCCATGAACCTACGGGTTCAATAGTGCCAGTGAGTAAGTAAGTAAGTATGGAAGTGGAAAATAACCAAGAAATGCCATTTTTAGACCTTAAATTGATGAGTAATGTAGAAAAAGGAAAGTAGAATTGGAATCTACAGGAAAGAAACACACATTGATAATTATATTAAAGCAAGAGGTTTTAACCATACTTCACATAAACAGGCAATATTTAATAGTTTAACATACAGATATTTGAATGTTCCCATGAGCAGAGAAAATTTTAAGAAAGAGAAAAAACACATTATAAAAATAGCAAAAGATACTGGTTTTCAGGAAAAGATGATTCATAAGAAAATGAATAAATTCAAGAAATAAAAAGCGATAAATGAAAATACTCTTCAGACAAGTAAAGAAACTGGTAAAAAATTTAAAAAATGTACATACCATCCTTTAGTATTTAATAAGTTTCAAAAAATTTTCAGCAAATTTAACTATAATTTACACCGAGAAATAATTACAGTTTGAATAAATTAATCAAAACCAACAAAAATGAAAAGACGGTAACAAATCAGTGATTTATCAAATTGATTGTAAAGGTTGTGAAAAATAAACATAAGAAAAACAAAAAAAGAACTTAAATACAAGACTGAAAGAACAACTTAGAAATGTTAAAAATGGAGATACAGAAAAATCTGCAATAGCTGCACATGCATGATCAGAAAAACACAGAATTAGAAAAATCTAAGGAACTCACAATTTGGGAGAAAATTTACATTTGCAAGAATAAAAAGAAAACCATGAATTTTGAAATTCCCAGAGAAAGATTTGATTTGGAAGTTCATCAGTCAGCCAGCAAAGCGAGCAGAAATCAATTTACAGGAGGGACAACTGCAAAACAACAGTTGGAATGCATTGAAAATGTCTCGCAAAAGCAACGAAACCAGTCTGCATAAAAATGAAGATATATGAGGTGAGTCAAAATACCCAACTCATTAATAATTAAAAGAAACCTCATAGTGTTATTTCCTATATATATTTAATTATTTACGTATGTATAATGTAATCTTTGTGTTTTTTTTTTTGTGTTTTGTTAGAATTTATGTAAATGAACATCTCATATTGCATTTTTTTTTTGCACCTTGGGAAAAAGAAGGCCACAAGTGTAAAAATGTCATAAATTAGTTAAGACTACTATCTGTTAGAAAAAATGGTTACAAATTTATTTCCTTATGGCCACAAGTCATGTGCAGGAAAATGGAGACAGAATAACATTGTGCCCATATAAAAAATTGAATGTACTATACCTTTTTTAAAACTTTAATTGTTAATAACTTGGAACTAAACTTTTTACTTGTTGCCATCTTCTTCCCAAGGTGCGATATAGGATCCCTGCTTCTATTAAATTACCTTAAATTTCTGTAAGAATTTTCAAATAATGTTATTTACTTACATTAAAAGCCAATTTCTCCAGAAAGTGAGAAATTCCACTAGGATATGCCACTTCATATCTGGAGCCAGAATCAACCACAACTTTAAAAAAAAAAACATAATAAATTGAGAATTTTAGTGGAATTAACATTCTCTGGGCATTTGACAGGCTTAACTTTTCATATAGGCACTCTATGCTATAACAAACAACATTTTTATGCCAATGTTCTACTACTCACTTGTTATTATTCCTCTCTCTCTTCCAATGTTGCCACAACACATCAGAAATGAAATTACTACTTACTCTACAATACATCAGAAATGAAATTACACTTACTCTGGTGCTATATCCTATTGCTACTTAAGTATTCCAAAGAAATTTAAGTACTATGGTACGGTACTAACGGGCTTCCAATATAAAACCGGACCGGCCTCACGGAGTTTCACCCAGCACGCAGTGCTGTCTCTTCCTCCCACAATTCACCCTGCCTGCCACCCATTCTTGAACTGTTTCTTACCTTATAGAAAATGCTGGAAATGTTGTCCTCCCGCAGTTAAACAGGCATTATACCGAGTAAACACATTTAGATTGACACGCTGTAGTTCGTTGTTGTGCTAATTTCGGTAATGATTTTTGTGGTGAACGTTCCAAATTTTCGCCAATTTCGTCAAATTTTTCTTCGGTGAGAACCGTACGCCTTCGCGTGTGTTTCTTATTTTGTACTGAACCAGTGGTCTCAAATTTAGTCACAAGATCGTGGATTGTCGATCTGGAAGGAGGTAATTGTCCAGGGAAGTTCCGAATAAATTCCTCGCGAACGCTACGAGCTGATTCGTATTTATAACATTTACACACATAAATGCGCTGCTCTAATGTCAGCTGACGTCTCATCTTGTCGAACGATAGTAAAGTGACTAGTTCAAGGACGAGCGGCTGGCAGAGTGAAATGCGGACGAGGAGAGAGAGCTGCCTGACGGGTGAAACCCCGTGAGGCCGGTCCGGGTTTATATTGGAAGCCCGGTATATGCTATATTGTTAAATATGGTAACATGATTTTTTGAACACATTATTTTAAACAATGTCAATACAACTGTTACTATAGATTAGCTTCCATTATGTTACATTACGAAATTATAGATTTGGAACTGTAAAAGTTATAAAACAATGTGTTAAGCTCATGTTTGGAAATTCATTGCAGAGGTTGGTCATATGAGTTTCCTTATGCCACAGTTAATGTGCTACCATCTATTGGCACCTTCATAAGCCTTGTGTAGAATTTAGATAAAATTATTGAGTGCCAATAAGGAAAGTTTTTCCTGGTTAATCTATGCATGATGTCACACTATGAATCTTATGTATAACTGTAGGCTTTCACGGCTGGCGTCTTGATCCCTATTAGGTTCGTCTTCCAGGCATATAGGCCGTGGTCCAGTCGTTCTTCTACTCGACATTTCGTCTACTGCTGCGGTAGACATCATCAGGAGATACTGCGTGCTCTCTGTGAACTCAACAGTCGGCTGCAGACTGGCTGGTCGTTGGAAACTCCCTCCCTATTTATAGAAGAAACCATGAAGATAAAATCTGGATCCCGGCACTGCACAATATGATAACGAAGCCTATGACTTCTGCTAGCGACAGCCTGGACAAAACAGCACGCAACACGGACCGCGCAGAAAACCGCCTCTCCACCAGGGGCGTGCCTATAAATAGGGAGGGAGTTTCCAACGACCAGCCAGTCTGCAGCCGACTGTTGAGGAGTTCACAGAGAGCACGCAGTATCTCCTGATGATGTCTACCGCAGCAGTAGACGAAACGTCGAGTAGAAGAACGACTGGACCACGGCCTATATGCCCGGAAGACGAACCTAATAGGGACTATGAATCTTGCAACTCACCACTACTTACTAATTATATTAATATTTATCAGATAACAGTCATCCAACATGTCTATTCATATTAGGTTAAGTTAGATTAGGTAGTTACTTGGCAACTGCAAACTAGAACGGACCACTGGTTGCAAATCCTACAGCCACAGATTGTGCATTCTCTCAAATGCTATCAATTAGATGATGTACTCTTAGCGACTAAAAGAATGGGCCACCTCTTGATCTCGAATATTTCAAGTTCTAACGCGCGATTCACACGAGTAAACTAATTGCACAGTAGAGCTACAATACGTTTCCCTTCTTCCTTTGAAGAGCATTTTTTCTAAACACAACAAAGTAGCGCAAGCTTAGCTCAGTGCTTAGTGGCTTGATTCGTACACAAGAGGTCGCAGGTTTGATTCTCGGTGAGGTTAATTTTTTTAATTGTTAAAATGCATTCTATTTTATTCTGTATGTCTATTCTTAAAGGAAAAAAACATACTATTTGGAAGTATTACTATTTTTATTATTAACATTATGGCTGATGTTTCCATTAAGTGCAGTGAGAAATTTTTATAAGTCCGAGGCACACACCACGGGCATGCACCAGCAGGGTTTTATTTTCAAATTATTTCCCACCATTTACAACAAATTTTACATTTTTCTAACAATTATTTGAACATATTTTTCAATGATATTTAACTATATACATAACATGAAGACGTGGCAGCCATATTGATTTTAAAGAATATTCTTTGCAACAACAGTGCAGCCAACATAGGTTATGTACTTCAGAATTTGAGAACTTACTATTTATTTTTGGGAGTTGCATTCTTTCACAGGTTAGAGTGTTTAAATTGCGTTAGGTTAGCTTTTAGGTTGGTCTTTCACAAGTTAGAGTACTTAAATTGCATTAGGTTAGCTTTCAGATTTGTTAATTATAGCATGTATAATGTTGGCTGCATCGCGATATTCCATAGAGTAAACTGTTTCGCATTTGTTGGCGCATGCGCGTAGTGTCTGCCTGGGACTTAGAAAAAATCTCACTGCGCTTAATGGAAAGATTATCCAATATTATTATTAATTTATTTATTTATAAACAGATTTACAGTGTAATAAAATACCTTCCTATGAAAAAAGCTTGTTAAATTTTTATCTTCTTTCTCCATTCTTCTCTATTTTCTCATTCCAATTTTTCCAGACTATCTCCTCATACCTCTTCTTACATCATCAATCCATTTAAATCTAGGTTGACCTCTCTTTCCGTTTCCTGATGGAATCCATTCCCAAGCTTGTATGGGTAATCTTTTCTCTGGAATCCTATGTATATATGACCATACCATTCTAGTTGTCTGTATCTCACAAAATCTAATATTGAATTTTGGACTTTCATTTGTTGTGTGATGATTGCATTTCTGATTTTTTTCCAATTTAGAATGTCTATTTGAGCGTCTGAAACAATCTATTTCAGTAGACATAAGCTTTAAACTCAAATTTTTATTCAACAGCCAAAATTCTGCACCGTATGTTCGCGTGCTTTGAATTATGGATTTATAAATTTCTAATTTGGTATCTATTCTTATGTTCTTATCCCACAAAACTCCGTTTAACATTGTTATTACCGATCTGCCTTTTTTAATTCTATATTTTATGTCATTTTCTTGGGTATATTTTGAGTTAATTTTGATCCCCAGGAAATTACATTCTTCACATCATTTGATACATCCCATTATTATTATTATAGATGATGGATGATGATAATAATAATAATTATTATTATTATTATTTTTTATTATTGTCCATCATCTCTAAGCTGGACTTGACATATATTAACTAAATATTTTAATTGAAGGGTAAAACTTATCCTCGCTAATACATAATAAATAAATAAACTCATAAATATATGAAGTATATTATATTTTATTACATAAACTTTTAGCATTATTATTAAAAGGTGGTACTGCACACACAATTAAATTTATACCGGTAACTAAATAGTGTTACAGAGTTTACGAAGGCAGGAATGTTACTTAAGATAGTGTAAAGTGGACATATATTACATGGCAGGAATTAAATGTTATAGGATGTATTTTACGAAAATAGAAATTAATAAAAAAAGAATTGTCGGAGGATTCGAACCCTGACTTTCACACATATTTTATCTTCTTGTAAGCAGTTTAACAATCTACGCTACTCGAACGTCGGATACTAGTTGCCTTGATTACTTTTACACTATGAACGAGAGTTGAACTTTATTTAAAATGTCGCAATTTGAGTAATATTGTATTTGTCGAACACTTGTAAATATATAGATACATGTCTCTTTCACTGTTCTTTAACTATTTAAGACAATTAAAACCAAATACAGAACGTATCTGAAACATTCAACAATGTGTTCCATTGTGAACCACAGCTATGGCTTTTTTCAAGCCTGCACAGTAGGCCATATCAGGAACTGCTTTTTGAAGCGGCTCATTCTTTTTGTCGCTAAGTGTACACATTTGTGCTACCAAATCCTTTTTTTGTACTGTGAATCCGGTATATATGCTTACTACATATTACCAGTAAATCAATATTTTTTTCATATTATGTAAAATTACATACTATTAAGTAGTACAAGTCCACCGCTGTGGTCTCGAGGTAGCATGCTGCCTTGTCATGCAGCGGGCCTGGGTCCGATCCCCGGTCGGGGCAGTTTTTCTGGGTGAGGTTTTTATCGGGGTTTTTCCTCACCTGTAAGACAAATATCAGGAAAACTTTAAGGCCCAAACGGTCCCTGAAATCATATGGCCATCATCATTATCATCCTTACCATTATCATCCTTCACCGGTGTGGAAAACAACGGGAAGCTACCACACCTACACAATTCCCTAGTAAAGCTGCAAGCATAGCATGAAAATGCTATGATTGCAATGAAGGACCTGCCTTCGGGCAGAATTACTATGGATGGAAGTAGTACAAGATTTTTATTTTTTCATGGCTCAAATAAGCGATGTAGTTAAGATGGAAAGATATGCTTTGGAGTCTCTGATAATTTTCTGAAAATTGACTCGATGTAATGGGGCACGCCAAAGCATAGTGGTTAAGGCACTACACTACAAGAAGCTGGAAGGTCAAGGGTTTGAGTCCCAGTGGGTCAGGATATTTAAACCATCTGGCGGCACTATGGCCCTAGGGTCATCTCATCCTCTAACTGAAATGAGTACCAGATGCTTGTTCTGGGGGTAAAGGCAGCTGTCACACAGGGCTGATAACCCGGCTGACATCAAGTGCTGATTGTCCAGAAAAGTGGGAGCCTTAACCTCTTACTATCCCAAGGATCTCCTGAGGCCTGTAGTGGGATCAGTTTACTTTTTACTGGAATAATTAAATATATGTAAATTTCTATTGATCTGACCTGATTGGAGGCAAGTAAGTTTTCATTAACGCAGTGAGATTTTTCTAAGTCCCAGGCAGACACTACGTGCATGCGCCAATAAATGCAAAGCGGTTTACACTATGGAATCACGCAATGCAGCCAATATATACATGATATTTAATGAAAACTAAAAGCTAACCTAACACAATTAAGTACTTTAACCTGTGAAAGACCAACCTAAAAACTAATCTAATGCAAATTAAGCACTCTTAACCTGTGAAAGAATGCAATGCCCAAAAATAAATAGTAAGTTCCGAAATTTGAAGTACATACTCTATGTTGGCTGCAGTTGAACATGTGTTGTTGTATAGAATATTCGTTAAAATCAATATGGCTGACATGTCTACATGTTATGTATGTAATTAAATATCATAGAAAAATATATTGAAATAATTGTTAGAATAAAAGTAAAATTCTTTGTAAATGGTGGGAAGTAAGTTGTAAATAAAACCCTGTTGGCACATGTACATGTTGTCTGCCTGGGACTTAGAAAAAATTCTCACTGCACTTAATGAAAACTTCAGCCGTAAGTAGGTCATGACACATTACATTTTTTATGTTTTGGTACGACACCAGAAAATGCACAAATTATAATAGTAGAATTTAGTTACTCTCCTAAGGTATGTGTGTGTGGCCAAGGTCTTTTGTCAACTAAATGGAAGGGGTGAATTCTATGTCTTGTCATTTATTAAGGTGTATGTGTGTAATATATCTCGAACCTTTTCTCCCAGTTTAGAATACCTTCCACTTGACTTACCATATTGTATTCTTGTAATGTCCTGCACCATAGCCACGTGGTTAAGGCAGGAAGCCTTGGCACAGAGCTATGGGACTTGCACTGGTTCAAGTCTCCATGGGGGAAGAAATTTTCTCATGGTATTTCGGCCAGTATGGGACCGGTGCCCACCCAGCATCGTGAGGCATTTGGGGGTAGCTACAATAAGTAGCGGTTCCAGGTTGAGAAAACCAGCTATAATGGCTGGGGGACTCGACATGCTGACTATATGTCACCCCTACACTGGCAATATGATCATCTACCTCTATGATTGACACATGTCGATGTGAGGCCAGCAGCCAGCTGGTAAGCTAAGGGCCTTATTGGCCTGTCACGCCATGGAATTATTATTATTTTCTTGTATTACTGTTGCTCTACATACTTCTTCCATCTTTACTAACATTAAATGTGGGGATAATTTTTCCACTAAGTGCAGTGAGAATTTTTTCTAAGTCCCAGGCAGACACCACGCGCATGTGCCAACAAACATGAAGCAGTTTACTCTATGGAATATTGCGATGCAGCCAACATTATACATGCTATATAACAAACCTAAAAGCTAACCTAATGCAATTTAAGTACTCTAACCTGTGAAAGACCAACCTAAAAGCTAACCTAATGCAATATAAGCACTGTGAAAGAATGCAATGCCCAAAAATAAATAGTAAGTTCTCAAATTCTGAAATACATAACCTATGTTGGCTGCACTGTTGTTGCATAGAATATTCTTTAAAATCAATATAGCTGCCACGTCTTCATATTATGTATATAGTTAAATATCATAGAAAAATATGTTCAAATAATCGTTAGAAAAAATGTAAAATTTGTTGTAAATGATGGGAAATAATTTGAAAATAAAACCCTGTTGGCGCATACGCATGGTGTCTGCCTCGGACATAGAAAAATTTCTCACTGTGCTTAATGGAAACATGAGCCGGCTCAACTGCACTTCTACTATCTCAAAATGTTTCTGTTATATTGTTGTAAACTATAGCTTTTGTTCTGTACTTACCATCATTTTCTAATATTTTAAAATGTTTTAAAACAATTTTTATAACATTATTAGACAATTTTAAAGTATTTATTTAAATACGCAAATTGCAATATTATGAGACTGTTGACGCTAACTGCTATTTTCTCCACAGAGTATATTACTTAGTCTATGATTTTTCTATTGCTGTTTTGGGTTATCGCTGGTTGGATCAGCATTAGGGAGTGATAAGTAAGTGTACACCCATTTTTAATAAACGTTTGGTAACTCACTATGATGTTTGTGGGTTATCATTCAATGATAACGTTATCGCTGCTACTTCTGCTACCGTGTATTCGCAGTTCTTTGCAGTTTTGAGATAGTGTAAGTGCAGTTTTTCCCATGAGCCAAATGTGGTAGTGCTGATATGTATTATTTCTCAACATGTTTAATTAAACAGGTACATAAAGCTTTACCTCCTACAGTGCAGAACTGTCCAAAACGATTTTCTGATGCAACACGAAGACCATTGCTTAATGTTGTAACTTGTGTAGTATGATATTCATCTTTCAAACTAGCATAAACTGGAGTTGGAAGACCTGGGTATGGATCTGAAAGTGGAGGCTGCAGAGATGATTTATTTTGTATTGGAGGTTGTGTAGGTTCCTTAGATTGGGATGATAAGTTGCATTTTCTTAATCCTTGCCATGTAGAATTTGGGCTGGAATTGCTGAAACGCAATTAATTAATTTTAAAATGTTTTAAGAAACTAATCAAGAAAACTTTTTTTTTTCGTTTAACTAATACATGATGTAAGCATGACTTGAAAAATCAACGACTAGTAATTTCCTGATAAGACAAGAAATATAACAAGGTTAGAACTGTAATTTTTAAAATGTTAATAGTAAGGCATTTAAGAATATGTAACTCACGATTGGTTCCGAATTAAATTCACCCCAATTTTCTGGAGACCCGCTCGACCGGCCATTATAAATAGGAATATAGTGATTTTAAGAAGTTATTTTTTTATTCTTAATTTTTGTTCTCTGATGGAATGGAACAAACGTATTGCCATCAAAATAATTCGATTTCCCTCAAATAATCCCAATTTTCCCAAGAGCCCTCACGTTAGCCAACATTATTAGGTCTACACTAGCGATAATAAAGAGAGAAGGATGCCTAATGCCTATTTAGGCGCACCTTCTCTCTTTCTACTAGCGAAAATTCACCATACCGTATCCGAGAAATGTGTATGCAAACTATGCGGACTAAAATGCGACAAATACCACGCTTTGAAATACAAGAAAAACACAAAAACTATGATGGATCTCAGCATAGAGCACTGTTTCCAGTGCCTACTCTACTCTTTATGCACACTTGTGCACGTTTCTTCTTATTATTATTATTAAAATCCACCATAGAGAACCATGATCCACAAAATGGTCAATACATGTGTTCAAAACGCCTTGACTTATCGTACTATCCTGCCATTCTGTGTGGAATTCTGAATTTCTTACAGTCGTGGAGGGGGAAATGAACAACCACAAAGCATTATCACGTTCGAATACCTGGAGAATGAAGTGTAGTGGTGTGAGTGCGGTGATATTAAATTGACGTTATGGTGGATTAATCGTGGGAAAATATTATGAAAAAGGATTAACATGTTCTTTTACGGGTCTAGGTGCCTTTTCGGTAAGTCATGATATGTTATTTTGTTTTTTTTCTTAATTTATTACGAAAGTACACCTGCGTCTGGATTTGGACAGGTGTTACAATACCTACGTTGAACTATTCTCTATACTAGAAACATTTGATTGCATTCGCGTTAATTTTCCTAGTGCTCTAACAGTGTCAAGTTTCTAAATTTTAAGTTATTGTTCTGTAAGTTTTTTTAAAGTAAATTAATTTGCGTATAATGTTGTAAAATTGTTATGCGATTGGGCGCTGAATTTAATAGGCGTGGAAACTACGAGTATTATAACACAATCTTCATTTGTAAAATATATAATTAGTAACACATTAAGTAATTTCTTTAAACACAAATATAATAGAAGCACAGTTGAAGTCAGAGATATTTGTGCATATTGTTTCATATATTGCCCTCCGTACCTTGTTTACATGATTGGAGTATGGCAGGTAGAAACTTTGCATATATAGTCCTAGCACAATTTTTTTTACATAGATCACTTAACGATATTCGCCCCCATCTTAAATTAATGATTTTGGATGTTTTAAACACTGAAACAAAAGTAATAAAGTGCAATATGATAAATAAATGATATTTTTATTTTGTAAACTTAATAAAGAGTTTTAAATTGACCTACTGGTAATAAATTTTGAAATAGGTGTCAATATTTAATTAAATATATAACAGATGTACGATTATCATTATTCCCCGTCCCCTCAGGTCGGCATCGTCGATAAGGCCTGTCTAGTCTGAGCCTATTTATATGTAAACAAATGTCTTTTTTTAGTATTATGAATTCATTATATATTTCTTAAATACAATTAAGGTGGACTCTGTCATAGAACAAGCTCTAAAATAATTGTTTCAAATATTTAATGAATGGTTGTTTACAAAAAATCTCACGGATCTAATTTATTAATGATTGCAAGGCTTATTTGAGTTATGGCAGTTTGAATTGGGCAACTTTAGGAAATAATGGAGTTGGATTATTTCATATTCCATGATTTACAAAAAAATTCACGCTAATTTTATAACATAACAAGTAGAACCTCTGGTTCTTTATTCCAGATTTTGTATTATGGTAATTTAAATTTGATAAATTTATGAAAGAATGTGGTATTGTAGTTGGATTACTTCATATACTATCGTTTAATTTCTGATAGTTTTGCACGAATTTTTAATGTGAAACTGAAATAAAAATACCAGTTTGTTTCAAAATAATGTAAAAAAATTAGGTACCATAAAACGAATCAATAATAATATGAATTACCTAAATAAAAATATGAAAATTTGAAGTAATACACCTTATGGTATATTTTGTACGTCCCGACAAGGGGGCATGAGGTACCCTTTGCGGGAGTTCCTTGACCAAGCTAATTTAATTACGTTTATTTCCATACAGATGTCAGAGACATCTGGTAGGCAACTAAAGTATTACTAGGATGTAGAAAGTCCGATTAAATTTTGCTCAGATGCACTAATTTATACTTGAGGTTATTTTACGAGCCCGAAAATCTTAGGACTCGGAACCAACGACATAAAGTCCATCCTGGAGAATCCCTTGGATTTTTCCATCCTAAAAATCCATCGACCCGCGACCTTTGGGACCAGAGGCAAGGAATTTAACCGCTAGACCGCCAAGGCCGACTGCCGTATTGATTTATCATATTGAGAATGAATAAAATCCTATAATATTAACGTACATTTATGTTTATGTTGAGAAAAAATGAGGTTTGAGTAAAGATAGACAAAAAAAAAGAGCAATAAAAGTTACTATCGAGGACAAACCTAATGTTACTGAAAGCAACCGGACAATTTTACTCCCGCTAATCACTCTGGTTACTCCTGTATATATTCAAGAAGAATGATAATATATGCTATCTTACGATCAGTTTCTAACAAGTTAAGTGGAGTCAATGCACTTGGAATATTTAGTGGAAACCTATTTAACCTCCCTTTCTTTAATACCAATTCTCGAGGGATTCAATTTTGATCCCATTAATCAAATATCATTATGAATTATAACAATACTTGTTATATTGAATGAAAATCATTGGAATTTCACACATAACTTTAATTTTGTTTACTATGTTTGAATTTGGGATTTTTCAGAGCAGTTTATATTGATTTTTTTAGGAATTCCATAATATCCTTTATTATTAATGTTAAAAACACTGCTTATAGAAGTTAATGTTTTCTCAGAATGTGTTCACATTGTTCATCCTCTTCAATAAAAATGTTGCCTTCAAGGGACATTACAAATGTCTTTCTAAATAAATTAATGCCATTACATTGTGATAAAAAATATATAAGTATTTTAAATTGACAGTAAATAATTGTGATATTTAATTAGTTATATGTGAAGTGACTTTTTATACCATGCATCAAATTAAAATTTGCATGTACCAGTACCGCATAATTTTAAATTATATTAATAATTTAAATACTTTATAAAATGGTAAATAATTAGGAACCTGTTTTGGTTTAGACCTATACTATTATTTTCTAATATATGAATTACTTTCTTCAGATTGATATTAATCTATTATATATTATTTTGTTTATATCATTTCCACTGCATTAATTCTTTGTGTGTTATAGTGAGTTTTATATTTTCAAAACTTTCTTCTTAATTTATTTTCGTGTATATTATTGCCTAATGTATTTAATTCTTTCTCACGTGTGGTATTATCTAACATATAAAAATTAATGTTTGTTTTAATAAAATAAGTTAAAATTCACCTTCTTAGGTAAAATCCGTCGTCCTCAACTTATAAAATATGTAATCTTTATGCCTGTAGGCCTTTCAGAACATCCGTTCCATCTTCAGCAGTTCACTCTTCGCTACAGCATCCAGTATGATGGTTGATGCTGCTGGTCCTAATGTGGCTTTGTCGTGACTAAAGCTTCTTCCTGACGATATCGTGTAGTGGGTTGTTTAGTCTGGGAGTGCTTTTCATTCATTAAAAGCTTGTTGTCTATTCCTTGATAATTTCCAGGTCTTTCAATAGGTTAATTTTACCTAAGAAGGTATATTTTAACTTATTTTATTTTATGACTCTTCATCGCAACGGTTTTAACAATGGATTTTATTAATAATGTTTGTTTGTATGTTTTTTTGTTTACTTTATGCGCGGCTATACAGTTGATCTGATTGTGATTGGACTTTATGCAAAATGTTCAGAAGATTTCCGGGTTGAACATAGGCTATAAGAGAGTTGCGATACTCAACTCCTACGTCCTTAAAAATAGCCCTTTGTAGTGGAAAACGTGAAAAAAAGTAGCTCTTTTTGGACGCTTAAATGGCCTACGCTGCCTAAACCATATCAAGTACTCAAAATTAATGTACACAGAATTGAATATCTCAAAAAGCTCTACAAAAAAGTCCCCGACAGCATATGTTTATCTCTTACGGATAACTCACAACCATTTTTGTCTTTCATTGATGCCAAGAAGATCGAGACAAGTACGTAGATTCCTGTGAAAGCATACTACAGCAAATGGCAGGTATTCTTTCACGGATAACTCACAATAAGGAATTTTGTCTTTTAGCTCATTTGTGCCACGAAGATCGAGATAAGTAGATTCCCGGGCGACACCGGATAATCAGCACGGGGAATCTTAAAATAATTACGATATACATTTATAATTATTTTTCATTTCACTTATTCAACTAACCATAAGACGTGCATTAATTTTTGTCTTTCAGCTCATTTATTCCAAGAAGATTGATGAGTAGATTCCCGGACAACGCCGGGTAAACAGTACGGGGTATCTAAAAATAATTACAATATAAATGTTTCCTCTCACTTATTTAACTAGACATAAAACACATTAATTTTCGTATTTCAGGTTATTTGTGTCAAGATCGGGATAAGTAGATTCCCGGGCAACGCTGAGTAATTAGCACGAGGCATCTAATATAAATTTATAATTATTTTTCATTTTACTTATTTAACTGAACAAATAAAAACACATTAATTTTTATTTGTTTAGGCGTAGCAGCGTACGCCGGGTATTAGCTAGTTCTATTATGTAATGTTTTGTTTGTATCATTCTCCTTTGCATTAATTCTTAGTGTGTCAGAGTGAGTTTTATATTTTGAAACTTTCTCCTAAATTTATGTTTTATATTATTTCTGAATGTCTTTAATTACCCTCTTCAGTCTGGTACAGTAAAACCTGTCTTAGCCGAAACCTTTATAAGAAGGAAACCTGTAGAGACGGGATAAAAATCTCGAACGGTACGATTTTATATGTAAAATCGTCCTGTATAAGCCGGAAACCTTCATAACGCGGAAACATAATGGTTTTTGAAGTACCAGTAGTTAATTTTTACCTCAGTAAGATGGAAAATTATTGTTAAGCACGTTCTAATTACAATATTAATGACCACACGTGAAAATTCTGCATATGACGCTTTCTGCATTATATCGTTTTACCTTCTTGTGTTGCCATTGTATTGTGGGGGATACCCTTTCTTATGTGTGACAACGGGGAATCCCTCACTTTTCCTTGCCTGCTTACATTACCTGCGAGGGAGTTGGGAAACTCTTCAGTCTTCTTGTAGTGAGTTCCTTCTCGCTTTTGTGTAATAAAATTGTTTTGTATTATAATGTTGAGTGATTCCGGGTTATGTGGCCGTGGTCCATAGTTGGTGTTGATACCAGACGTTTCGCCCTCAACTGCGGAGGGCATCTTCAGTGGCGAG
Organism: Diploptera punctata; assembly: GCA_030220185.1. Classification (NCBI taxonomy): domain Eukaryota; kingdom Metazoa; phylum Arthropoda; class Insecta; order Blattodea; family Blaberidae; genus Diploptera; species Diploptera punctata. Next base: position 330,672 of record JASPKZ010007506.1, read on the forward strand.
TGCTTCTAGGCGTGTTTCCTGGTCGGAAGATCTACTTAGAGTGAGCGCTGCGGACGTTGTATTAGTGGTGGGTGCAGGGTGAGTGGGCGTGGCTCTTGCTGATTGGCTAATGGTCGTCTCCTTGTTGTCCCTAGTGTTAATGCATTTATTTTCTAGTGTATGATACCAGGCCTTAGCCAGTTTGATACCTTCCTCTTTTCTGTTGATATTTCCCTTAGGCTTGTATATTTCTATAGCCTCTCGGTATAATCTAGGGAAATAGTAGGAAGTTGTAGCTAAAACTTGTGTATCGTCGAATTGTTTTGTTTTGCCGTGCAAACTGAGCTGGGTTACATACACTATTTTGTCTGTATTTCAGTTCAATACGTTATGTCTTAAAGCGTGCATGTAAAACCCTTACACTGTATGAGAAAATTCAAGCTTGTAATTTGGGAACCATTTATAAGAAGGAAAACTGCCAAGATGAAAATATATTTAAGGAACCGTCATGTTCCTTCATAGACAGGTTTTACTGTATTAATATATTCTACATTGTTTGGTCTATTTTATATCCGTTTGTATTATTTCTTAATTTTTTATTTGCCAAAATTTATTTTATGTCTTGAAACTGGCTCCTAAATGTATATATTTTGTTTTCCCTCTCTTCAACCGAATCTTTGTAATGTACGGGGCGAATCATAAATATGGCTATACGTTTGATCGCGTTGTGTGATGAAAATATTGCCATTACAGGAAATGTGAAATTACCATTGGAAAGGCAATTATTCAAATTACAACAATGGAATAAAACAAAACAGTGTAGAAACTTACGTCATTAGTCAAAATGGCGTTGAATATGCAACAGCAAATTGCAATTGCTGCATGGGCAATAACGTATGCTAATGATCGTGAGGCCGCGAGACGGGCAAGGCGTGAGTTTAACGTAGCATTGCAGCCGTTGACTGTGGGGAAGTGGAGAAAACGACTGCTGGAAACGGGAAGGATGCAGAAAATCAAACCTCTTGGAAGGCCTCGCATTAGCACGGATGCAGAAACAACGAAAGAATTGTGGAGGCGTTCGACGCTAGCCCACAAAAATCAACTCGCCAAAGCTGCACGTGAGCTTCGTATCAGTCAATCGAGTGTGTGTCGTGTTTTGAAGCGTGAGAAGTATCACCCCTTCAAACCGATTCGTGTCCACAAACTTAATGAAGGTGACCCAGACAGGCGGATGGAATTTTGTGAATTTGTTGTAAGGGAATCAGCAAACGACGAACATTGGTACAGAAAATTGCACTTTTCTGATGAAGCTGTTTTGCATGTGAACGGACGTGTTAATCGACACAATTGTCACTATTATGGTAAAGAGAACCCTAATGTTATTGAAGAGACACGTTTAAGATGCGGCAAAGTCACTGTTTGGGCTATGATCGGATGGGAAGGACTCTTAGGAATGCGAATTTTGGATGAGACTGTTAATGGTGATCGGTATAGTGATATTCTTAAACAAATTGTCCTGCCGATAATGTAAAGTGCTGAACATGAACAATGTTTATTCCAGCAGGATGGTGCGCCTCCTCACTATGCAATTGCGGTGAGGGAAATTTTGGATGATCATTTGCAAAACAGTTGGGTGGGAAGAAGAGGCCCCATTGAATGGCCAGCCCGTTACCCTGACCTCACAGCATGTGACTATTGGTTTGGGGTTATTTGAAGGAGAAGGTTTATGCCCGGAAACCTCAAGACGTCGACATGCTGAAATTAGTGATTGAGGAAGAAATTAGAGCTATTCTAAACATGTATCATAACGTAATGAATGACTTCCCAAAGCGTTGCCAATTATGCTTGGATGTAAACGGCAAACAGTTTGAAGCAATAAAGTGACTTGCTTAATGTTGTTGTAAGTGATTTGTTTTGTTTTGTTCTAATGTTGTAATTTGAAGGATTCCCTTTCCAATGGTAACATATTTCCTTTAATAATAATATTTTCGTCACAAAATGCGATCAAACTTATAGCCATATTTATGAATCACACTGTATATATGCTTTACTGATATCTATTATTTCGGGTGTCACTACTGTGTACGTCCCGCGCCGTAGCCGAGCGGTTAAGGTAGGAAGCCTTGGCGCAGAGCTACGGGACTTGCGCTGGTTCGAGTCTCCATGGGGGAAGAAATTTTCTCATAGTATTTCAGCCAGTATGGGACCGGTGCCCACCCAGCATCGTGAGGCAATTGGGTAGCTACAATAAGTAGCGGCTCCAGGTTGAGGAACCAGCTATAACGGCTGGGGGACTCGACATGCTAACCACATGTCACCCCTACACTGGCTGTTGATCATCTACCTCTGTGATTGACACATGTGGATGTGAAGGGCCAGCAGCCGGCTGGTAAAAGGGCAACCGCTGAAAAGTGGAAAGACCCTCAATCGGATCGGACTACTGTGTACAAAATTTGTGAATAAAATTAATTCTTATTCTTATAATATATTACGATCTTATGACGTTATTGGTTATTTATAAAAGCGATCATTATAATTTAAAACCGTAATTTCCTTAATTCGTGTTATCAATTTATAAATGATATGACTATCTTTGTAAGAAAAAATATTTTTGCTGAATTTTTAATGTTTTTTTTTGTGTAAATCCAACAATAAATTCTTCTAGAAATTATTGTGAATAATGCTTTTTTAAATATTGAAAAATTGTAATTAATAAAGTCAATATTTAAATGTTTACACAAGTATGGGCTGCAAAACACACTATTTAACTGACTCCGGTATCGCTAATGTTAAAATTTCGCATACTAAGCATAACACAGGACAATGATTAAATAAAGCAATGTTTTCTCACGGCCTATTGAATGAATTTACTTTAAATTATCTGAGGAGATATCATTGTGTTAATTGTGTTGAATAAGTTAGTTTTGACATGTTTACACGAGTATAGGATGCAAAATATTCTATTTCACTGGCTCCGGTAACGCTTATGTTAAATCTTCATTTACTAACGTAAGCATAACAGACAATGATTAAATAAAGCAATGTTTTCTCACGATGTATTGAATGGATTTGCTTAAAATGTTCTGATGTGAAAAATGTTCTGATGAGATTTAATATATCCTTTTAACACAAGTCTGCCGTGCTGGCTCAGGTGGTGCCATACCTAATTCCTGTCTAGCAGGCCCGGGTTCAATACCCGGCGGGATTGAAAATTTTAATAGTGAAATTAATTTAATTGTAAAATGTTCAATCTCGGAGTGGTCGTATACAGTTCGTAATCGCTGGTGTACGATAACATTTTATTTCCTAGATTGTTCACCAAATATCTGTATTGAAATCCCTCCGCAGTACATATATTTTAGAGCGCATTTGGTACTGTTGATAACACTGGACAACAAATTTTAACTTTTTGTCAGTTACGGAATTAAAATGACCAGATTTCGATGTATTTTTTCATGCTGAACACGAAAATGACAATAAAAGTGTCAGCAGTGGTCTCACTTTTTCATAATTTTGAAAAATATCTTTGAGTAAAAATTGTTCCCTCCTTAAATCTGGTAATATTAAGACTAGCTTACGTCAGTTAAGGGCGTTTCTTTTTAGCCTGTCTGCTGTAATAAACCTCGGGGACATGTCTCCACCACTGACCAACAGTAGTCAGCTAGCATAGATGTATTCTATTTGTCTTGGTATCGTCTTTCTAATGATGAGATCGTCTGGTGAAAATGTTCTCCATGTTCATCAGAAACTGCACCACTATTTTGCAGAAAAAAGTCCAAATGAGAGTGGAGAAAATTGATTTTTAATGACATATTGCACCCCATTTCACGATAAGCTAGTAACACATTGTCTGTAGTTTGGGGACCGGTGGTTCCCCAAGAAATTCAAGACAATTGCTCTGAATGGTTCCCATGCATTTTTCTCTTTTCAAAAGTTCCAAAAAGTGTTTATCCTTGAAGAGTTCTCTGATCTAAGAACCAATAAAAATACCTTCCTTAATTTTAGTTGTACTTAGTCTCTGAAATTGTGAGAGTAAGTACCTAAATGCACTGCCATCAAGTATCTAAATGCAATCACATCAGTAACACTGCCTTAAGATTGAACTTTGATGAATTTTAAAATAATCGCCACTCTTCCGGTTTGTGCAGACATTTGACTTTGTATAGGCCTATTGTTGCAGAATACAATGTCATTATTTTTTTTATTGTTCAGGTGGCTTCTGGCATGTTCTATATGCAGAGACCTTTACATTCTCGCCAAGATGCTTAAACTCTGCTTTGGCTTTTTTGAGAGTTCTGAGTCTCTCTTGAGTCATTCTGTTTGACTGAGTTGGAATTTCAGGATTGAAGTCAGAATCATAGGTTGTGGATGGTCTGGGTATTTCTTCCGAAGTGCTGGATTTCGTTTCATCGTCTGAATCAATATTATAGGAGTCTGGTAGTACTGAAATAGAAAGCTCTTTAGAGTGTGACACCGGACGAATAGCTGAAGGTATGTTGGAATAATTCACAGCTGATCTCCTCTTCTTTGAAATAAACTTAATTGCTGGGACCATGCAAAAATAACAATCACTTATATGATTAGTTTGTTCTCTCCAAATCATGGGGATTTCTTCTTTCCTTTAAACCAGTCACTAAAATTTGCAGAACAGCCATTGTAGCAAATATGTGGAGCAAATTATTTGTCAAGATCTTCTATTTTGCACCCAAAATAAACATTAGTACGCTTTCTTAATAAATGGAGTTATATGTTGCTTTGGCAAAGTAAACGTCACTTGTCCACAAATATAACTAAAGTTATGTGGACTAATTTTAGCATTCTAGCTTTCATTACACTGCGATCGTAACTCTGCGCATAATTTTAAAAATGTATCTGAGAAAATATAGACATGTCACACATGTGTTCTACACGACAAAACTGTACATCTATATAACTTATACACCAAGGCACAAACCACTGTTCACTAACAAAATTCCACTTCAACTGATTTCACAACCTGTTGGGGTAAACACTGACCCTTTAAGATAAATCTAATCTATATTGTACAGCCGTCACTGTCTACCCTCCTCTAAGGGTGTTTCCTTGACCTTCACACTGACTACAATATTCACAGCATATGCATTAACACTAGACATACTGATAATTTAAAAACTAGACCACTGTCATCGTTTTAATTGTCATATTCGTAATTAGGAGTTTCATATTAACATAAAACGGTCACTTTTACTTCCGTAACTTTTTGGCTGTTGTCCAGTATAACTTTTCGTCCATTGGATGGGGACGTTAAGCCTGGCGATCTTCTTCGTGATTTTCAACAGGAGTAGGAAATATTGAAATGTTTACTGAAGTAAAGCGTATAGTCCGGAAAATTGTATCCTTAACGGGCTGTGTTATGCCTCATATCGCTATTGCCGCGTAGAAGAACCTTAAGCCTAAAATAAGAGAGCTCAGGAAAATTTGTCCAGCTTTAAATGGGGATGCTAATAACGACGAGTAAAGATTTTAACTGTTACAGAGCGATATTAAAAATATGCCTATCATTTAGTTCATCAACATGTAGACTAATAATTCTACAGAATTGCATACAGTTCAGATATATCAATGCATTTATTTCTTGCTCTATTATCCAAGTATTTTTACAAGACATTCAACCCGTTGTTTTACGTAAATATAGGCCTACTATGTTTTCTTTTAAGAGTCTGCCGCAATACATCAGGTGGTAGCATGCCTGTTTCCTGACTGACGATTCTGGTTTGCTACCCTACTGGGTTGGAAATTTTAATTGCAAAATTTTCTATCTTTGGACAAAGAAGAGTAGTGATGTACAATTTTTAATTGTTAGATTGTGCACCAGATGCCTGGATTAAATTCCAAACCCCATCGCAGTATATTCTGTATAGCCTATATGGCGTGTGGTATTGTTATTAACGATTCGTGAGTCGGATGAAGAAATTAAGCCTGGAGGACCCCATGGTGCTTTTCAAACAGGGGACATTTACGTGATGGCACCAGGTATGTGTCCTATGTCTAAAAAAAAGTAAATAAAGGTAAAAAAAAAGAAAGGTGTAAATAATCAAACCAAGAGAAAAAGACAAATTCTTTAATATTTATATTTACATAAACAATCGATTCATTGACGAGAGATCTATTTTATATTCTTCGCAATATGGATTATAGAATTTTTTGTGTGGCTATTGTATGAGACAATATGATTCCCCCAATATTTGGGCAAATGCTTCTGAAGGCCAAATATTTACCTTTCCAACTTTGTATTATATAAACAAAAATGAAGGTCCATGCTTGGAGGAAATATTATTGAATTGAAAAGAGAAACTCTAATTTGTTTACATCTTCTTATTATCCTTATGCTTTTGCTGTAAGCTTCTGGTGTTGTCTGAAAGCATCGCGCCACTTTATGCATTAAATATAGCACTGTCAGTGACATTCATACCCCAAAAACACTCAAACGAGAGAGAGAGAGAGAAAAAAAGCTCTGTTGGATAACCTTATATGTGTAGAGTATCAGAGTATCACAGACAATTAAAGTAATGTTTTGTATGCTAGAAATAAATAATACTACGGTATATTATTTATAAAAATTATTAATTTAATCCATGGCCTTGGTTCAATGTTTCTCTAATTGAATAAACCTTAAAAATACCGAACTATTGCTGTTGAAGTATTCCACTATTTCTTGTAATTGAAACTAATGACAGTAGCTCACTTGATAAAATAATAAACTCCCTCCTTCTGCTTTATTATTTTTATTTATCCAGATAAAATTCAAACCTCCCACATTTTAATTAACCATAGCTTAACAAAGTATGCGGAATTATGAAATGAGGTCGGTATTAAACGAAGCAGAAACTCAAAGAATTTTCATTGCCACACACTAAAACACCTCTATATGTACACCATTAGTAGCACGAACAATATCAAGTCTATATTCAATTTCGTGCCGCGTTCTGTCCAACATGTTCATTGGTACTATTGCAATTGTGTCAAGGATACGGGTTTGTAAATCATAAAGATCTTGTACTAGAGTCGCAAACACACGGTCTTTTACATACCCCCAGAGGAAGAACTCCAGTGGAGTGACATCTGGCAAACGTGTTTTATGTCATTATTGTCCAACATGCGACAGATGAATTAACTACAACAATGAAAAAAACATTATTTGAGATTCTCTTTACTTTAACACCAATCTCATTTCATAATTCCGCAATTAAAATGTGGGAGGTTTGAATGGGACACGGTGTATATCAATCACATGGTCCTGTTTCATTGGAAATTGATTTTTAATGCTATATATATATATATATATATATATATATATATATATATATATATATATATATATATAGTATGATAAGAAAAATAAATGCCTGGACGGGATTCGAACCCGGATCTCTGAGTCTGTACCTCAGCGTAATATCCATTACACTACCAGGCGAATCCAATTCAAACACTTATTTTTCTTATATATGTATTATATTCTCCATTTTATATATATATGTGTGTGTGTGTGTGTGTGTGTGTGTGTGTGTGTGTGTGTGTGTGTGTGGTGTGTGTGGTGTGTGTGTGTGTGTGTGTGTGTGTGTGTGTGTGTGTGTGATCAATGAATACTCTGTAGGTATAATATTCAGCAATTAATTTAAAAAATACCGCACGTTCTGCGATAGGAATGATCATAATTTCGTATTTTGAACTAAGAAACAAAGGACGGATATAGGAAAGTTTTCTTCTGTAAATTGGATTATAGATGACTGGAATAATTTGGCCGCCGCATCCTTCAATACTTTCCTCTCTTACTGATGTAGTAAAAGCAAACTAGTCTGAATTCCATTTCGTGTATTTTAGCCCATGTATTATTGTTAATTTTAGATTATGTATTATTTTAAAATGTATAGCCTCCGCTTATTTTCCCAATTAATTTCTTAATACAGTATATGCATTTTGTTTACGGCTGTGATTTCCGGATAGCGTCGCTGCCTCCTAAAGCGTTGGTCCCGGGGTCTGTCCCTGTTCAGGACAAGCGTTCTGGGTGATTTTTTCGGGTTTTTTTCTCAACTGTAAGACAAATGTCAGGAGAAAAGAAAATCTGATATCAAAATCATCATCATCATATTCAGCATGTTTAGTTTGAATGTGAGTAAATTATGTTTCGTCATGAATGTTCTTGTCTTGGAGGAGGCTTATCGCTCATTTAGGGAAGCCTTCCATACCCTTGTGTGGTAAAAAAAAAGTAGGTTTGTGATTCAAGTTAAAATTCCTCCCTCTTCCGTCAGGACGTGCCACTGTAAGGCCAGTGTAGCATGGGGCACGTAACTGTACCTGTGTGGTCTTCTTTTTCTTACTCATAATTTGTATTATTTTCATCCTGTTTATTTCCAAAATCACTCCTTGGAGGAAGACGTATTGCATGTGCATTCACTGTTTATCCATCTCTTGGCTGGTCTTCCTCTCCTGTGTGATGAGAGATTAAATTACAGTGGTATATTTGTGTATGTAACTTCATTTAATTAGTTTTATCATGATTTTTTATAACTCTCTTCTTTTCATAGCCGTTGATTGTTTTGATTTCACCTAATTGCTACTATGAAGTTACTGTAATACAATATATATTTTTGTAATATAGTTGTCCCAGCCCAGACGACATAATAGTGTACGGTACTTCCAACACAGGTGAAACTTCAGCTTTGTGGATGGCTGGCGGCTTTCTTGTTCAATGGACTGGCAATCATCCCAGGATCCCAAATTTTACGACCTTGTGGAGAATACCATATGCAAATAGTGCATTTTTAGAATTGAAAATAAATGGCATAATCGCCTACATTAGGACAAGTGCCATGCCCCATATGAAGTACTAATAAAACTACGAATACTATAGGCCTATCATTAATTATTTTATTAATGCTATTTTTGTTTTGTTAAAAATTTGTTCGATTCTTACCCCGAATAGAAACAAATGTCGGCATCTGTGACAAAATGTAATATAGCCTACTTTCGCAGAAGTTAGCATACTGTGGCTAGGTTACTTACAATCTATTGCGTCTCTCACCGGGATCGATAAATGTAATAAGCGGTACAGTGGAGGAAATTGGTATAAAGGCACTAACTTTTTAGTAGTAAAACAACCTCAAATATTTATGCAAATACCGTATACGTGTCATAGATTACATATAATTATCTAGGACATAATTTCATGCAGGTCTCCACATTTTGTATTTATTATATACGTAAATATTACGTAAAACTAAGAAAACGCTGTCCTAGGGGTGGAAATCGGTATAAAGCCAGGTCAACTTCTGGCTCTTACACAGACATAAATGTAAACAAAACACAGCAGTTACATGGAGAAGACGTGTCTGTGACCATCGTTCATCAGTTACAACTCAGTAGTGCGTACAATGCCGCGTGGAAAGCCTCTATCAAATGAAGAGAAAGCAAGAGCTAACTCTTGCCTTCAAGTAGATGGGCCTTTCCAATCGACAAATAGCTACGAAATTGGGACGTTCAAGATGTGTCATTGATATTTTTGTCAATCTGGGCTCACAATATAGAAACAACGGGAAGAATGGACGGACAAGAAAATTGTCTGAGCGCACTAAACATGCCATTTTACGTAAAGCAAAAGGTAAGAATATGTTTTATTGTGTTTTAAAACAACAAAAAAAGAAAAATTATCAGGTGTATATAAATTGAAGTGTGGCACATGTGACAATGTCTATATAGGACAAACTGGTAGACCTTTTATCTCTCGGATAAAGGAACACATGAGAGCATATAACAGAAATTTAGAAAATTCAAAATATGCTAACCACCTATTCCAATTTAATCATTGTTTCGATCCAAATTTTGAAATTTTACATATTTGTGATAAGGGTAAGAAGTTAGATCTTTTGGAGGCTGTAGAAATTAATAAATTTAAAAGTAGTAAAAAACTGTTAAATTCTCAACTTGATTTGAATGAATCCCCTTTGTTAAATTTAAAAATTTAAATAAATATTGTACCCTCAGGGGTCCTCATCTAGGGGATATGTGGATGGCGACCACAAGGTGCCCAAGCCGAGCAAAACATTTCTTCCACTTACTTGTGTTTTGCACTCTTTTAACTTTACTATCTAACCTCTCTTGGTTAACTCTTGTTTTTTCGACCCCGACGCTATTAGGGCATCCGAGGGCTAGGGAGTCTTTCCTTTCTTCCATTTCTTCTTTCCATTATTTTCTTCTCCAGAAAAGCCTGACCAGAGGCTGTAAGATGGCAGGCCCATCACTGGTCTTGCCTTCCTTTGGCCAGCAACCAATCGAAGGGACTATTATTATGCTTTCAAGTCTTATACGAGAATTTTCCGGAAGAAGCTGGAGGGAACATTTTCTATAGGATCGTAACAGGCCTTGGCCTAATACTTGGAAGGAAGAAGAAGAAGAAATAAATATTGTTGTATTGTTGCTTAGATCAGTTGGAACACAATTCATAATTTGTTAACATGTCTGAAGAAGGTACAGTGTACCGAAACAGCTGTCATTGAATTATATAATAAATGTGAAAATCAAATAAAACTACGTTTTATTTTTATTTAATTAATATTTTCATCAAGTAAACACCAACTCAATTGATCAGATTATATTTATTGTCAAATAGAAACGCAAAATTCTAAGAATGCACCCTAGTGGAAAAAAATTAAACACATCACTACAAGTTATTAATTAATTTGTGATGTCCTATGATGTAAATATGTCAATTATATTTTTCCGCGACGTTAATTCCTGGGAAATAATACCATTAAGAAAGTGCAAACAGAGGTTTCTTTTATTTTTCTTTTTTTGTGGTATAATCAATTGCCACGAATGTTTTTCTATTATATCTCGCAAGCTAGTTACATTCATTCACTATATAGGCCTATATACTCGTACAATCCGGGAGCCACTTGATAAAATGAAAGTGATAAAATCGAGGTGAAAAACGACTGTGGTTGGTTGTAAATCAAAATTCATGAAATGTGATTCATCATTGACTACCTTTTGGGGCATGAGATAAATAGTGTCACGTAAAATGACTCTGTGTGCAGAGTTATGGTACTTGGGCTGGTTCGAGTTCCATGGGAGAAGACATTTTCTCATGGAATTTTGGTCAGTATGAGACTGGTGACCACCCATCACCGTGAGGCATATGGGTAGCTACATTAAGTGGCAGCTCCAGGTTGAGAAAAACAGCTATAACGGCTGGGAGATCGCACATGCTGACCACATGTTACTCCTATACTGGTTAGATGATCGTCCATTTCAATGATTAACACATTTGAATGCGAGGCCAGCAGCCGGTTGGTATGTCTATCGCGCCATGGAGAAAAAATAACCTTAGGCCTCTAAAAAAATTGGATCTCTCGCTTACCACACCTATTAAGCTATTAGCTACATATTTTTGCTTTAGACCAAACCGCCTGGAAATTTAGATTGTAATAAAATATTTCGAGAAGCATAAGATATTTTCTTATCCGTTTAGTTTTTTTTTAATAATCTTTAAAATTGCTAGGAAATAACGAACAATATTGTTTTGAAAATTTGGTTTATCAGTTCTTAACAGTAAGGACGGAAGCCATCCCATTACACCCTATACCTTTTAAAAATGGATTATAAGTAGGCTTATCAATTGTAAACAACTGATGACTGACTTTTTCTTTTAAGGTAAGATGGTAGGCCAAAATTAAAAAAAAATGTTTTTTTCATAATTAAATAGTCTGTTCTTTTCTGAATATTTTTCTTCTTCTTCTTCCGAATGCAGTATTGGGTGATGATGCCCGTTCTGCGACTACAAAAACTGATCTCTGAATATTTTTGTATATGATTTTTTACTGAACGCCAATTATAAGTACGTTAATTATTTTTTTTAATTGACAGCTGCCAGCCAGTAATACCATCAGGATTAGGCCTATACTTTAAACCGGTAGGCCAAAATTAAAAAAAAATCATAATTAAATAGCCTGTTCTTTTTTTAACATTTCTGTGTATGATTTTTTAGTAAACGCCAGTTACTGTATAAGAAGGTTAATTAATTTTTTTATTAACAGCTGTCAGCCTGTAATACCAATTTTTTTTAATTGACAGCTGTCAGCCTGTAATACCATTATACTTTAAACCTTGTTTTCTGGAAAGTGAAAATTTTCCAGCATTTGCCCCATTATCTCAGGAACTATTGGAGATATGTATATGAATTTTTTACAGACAGTAAACAGCTTCAATCACTCTCCTTGAAGACAGCAATGAGAATATTCAGAGCAAAGATAATCCCCTTACTCACATACGGAATACAAATAATATGGGAGCATCTTAAGAAGAGAGACCTGCAAACCCTTGAACACATCAAAACATTTCTAAAGAAAGTCCTAGGTGTCTCAAAGTACACACCATCCAGGCTCACATACTAACGAAGGAACCATTCCTAATAGAAGTGCGCTTCACACTGCTATTGCCATCCACTCAGGCATACCAGAGTCTCATGAAGGATGTTATCTAGAAAAAGACACAGAAACGACGGACGCGTTCGAGAGAAGATGAATTCTACAGTTACACCAGCGCGAGAGACAGATAGAAATTGGACAGGGGCGAAAACCAAAAGGATGAGGAGGAGTAGTACAGTCAACGGACTCGCAGGTACACGGCTTCCATCACAAACTATGCAACATAAACACCTTTCACACCGTATACGAGAAATGTGTATGCAAAATATGTGGACTAAAATGTGACAAATACCACATTTTTAAATGCAAGAACACAAAAACTGTGATGGTTCTCAGCACAGAGCACTGCTCTACTCTTATGCACACTTGTGCGCGTTGCCTACTATTTATTATATGTAAATGAATTTTTTACAGACAGTTTTAACCTAGTTAATACTAAGTGTGGGGGAACCAACAATCTTGAATGTTCTCTTGCTTAGATACCTCACTTATGATTTTTTAAAAGTATTTTTTCAATAAAAAAAGAGACCTAGTGGCAAAAAAAATATATAGGACATGGATATGTAGATACAAGTTTCACTGAGGTTCAGTGAGTGGCCTTTACAAGCTTCATTCAAATATGACTGTTAAAAATTTTCATTACAATCCCATCTAGTAGTTCCTGAGAAAAGGGGCTCAAACAATTCCCAGGTTTTAACATTGCTGGGATAGGGCCCCTAACCGTCTCACCTGAAGATCCCGCTTAAGTACATGAATTTCTTCGATTTTAATCAATTTCTCCTCAGATAAATTAACAATTCCACTAACGCGAATGAATACTCAAACCGAGATTTAAATATAGAGTAGGTTAAGATTTTGCTTGTTCCTTTATTAAACATTCTATAATTTATTAATTTATATTTTATGTAGGGGATAATCGGCTACGGTGGACTAGTGGTTATGCTCCTTGCCTCTGGTCCCGAGGGTTGCGGGTTCAAACCCGGCCGGGATCGATGGATTTTTTAGGATGGAAAAATCCAAGGAGCACGTCCTCCGGGGGTAGGCGACTTTAAGCCGTGGTCCCCGCGGCGAAGCACTTTCAAGGTCAGCGTAAAAGATCCTTAAGCCGGAATAAAGAGGCCTCTAATAAAAATTTACCTAAATTTTCCCGTCCTAGTACTACTGTGGTTTCCTAGATGTCAGTATGAGGCGGAACGCTGACCACGGGTCATTCCAATGACATATATACGAAAACAAGTGTAACTAAATTAGTATGGTTAAATTTCTTCCCTGTAGAGTGTAGGGGGGGAGCGCCTAAATCTCGTTGAGGGAAACAAGGGCTTACAAAAATATAGGGGATATCCTGCGCATATGTTTTATTTCTATTATATAAATATATAGTAAACATGTAAATATAGGCCCCTAAATACAGTAAATGTATATTAAATTAAAAAAAGGTCCGTCACGCAGGAATTGCGTAAAGTAAGGGAATTCCTCAGTAAATCGAAGTTATTGTCCGATTTCGCTGGTTTACGGAATATCTCATTTTGTTAAATTGAAGAAACTCAATTTCTTATGCTAACAAACTATTATTCTACCAGTTATATTATATGGGTGCGAAACATGGACTCTTACTTTAAGGGAGGAAAGGAGATTACGAGTATTTGAGAATAAAGTTCTTAGGAAAAATTTTGGACCAAAGAGAGATGAACAGACAGGTGAATGGAGAAGACTACATAACAATGAACTACATGGTCTTTATAGGAAGCCAGATATAATAAGAACAGTTAAGTCCCGTAGACTGCGATGGGCAGGACATGTTGCACGTATGGGGAATGAAAGACGTGCATGGAAACTGCTTGTAGGAAAGCCAGAAGGAAAACGCCCAGTTGGTAGACCAAGAATGAGGTGGGAGAACAACATTAACTATGATTTGAGGGAAGTAGATTATACAGGGATGATTGGAAAGCATTAGCTCAGGATAGGGATGTATGTCCGTGCGGCCATGAACCTACGGGTTCGATAGTGCCAGTGAGTAAGTAAGTAACATATTTTAAATTTGTGGGACTGCAGAGAAAACAAACCCATTATCATTAAAATTCCATCTTTTGAATATCATTATATAATGTGACAAATTTAAATCATTTCTACTAATTATTTTTATTACTTTATTTAAAATATTACATGAATTAAACTAATTTATGTTATAGGATATGTTGCCAATTTAAGGATTAATTATGATCTCCGCTAAGCGGGTAGCTAGTATCTAACATGGTGTGTTATTTCTTATAATCTAGTCATGTAATAATAATAATAATAATAATAATAATTATTATTATTATTATTATTATTATTATTTATTATTATTATTATTATTATTATTATTATTATTATTTGGCATTTGGCGTAGAGTAATTTATCCCATCCTGTCGGATATATAGTAGTCTGCCCACGTAATATGGTGACCATCGAACATATTGCACCACTTGCAACGTGATCCATCTCCCAGGGGTCGCAAAGATCACATTTCACATGTATACGCCTCCTCTAGTGCAGAAACCCTGTTTTACTCGTATTAATGTCAATGAAGAAGTGAAACTATGGTATGGTATATTTTCTGCTTGTTTCATTCCACCTGCCTCTGAATTGGAGTTATTTTCGTTTACAGAATTTCTACTGCACTCTTCTAGGGGTTCTAAAACTTACAGTTACATATACAGTAGTACTAAATATAGTTTTAATAGAGAATCTATGTTTGGAAACGCACAGTTTTATGCCATATAACGGTGATAAGAATCAAGTTATAGAATTTCTTACTTCACAATATACAACCCATATTGACAAATAGGGACATTGAAGTCACACATCTTCTGGTTACAATCTGATATTTTAAATTTGATCAAATAAATGTATTGAAATATATTTAGAGCTAAGATACTATATGTGTGTGTGTGTGTGTGTGTGTCATGAAAATAAAAATAAATGCCCGGGTCGGGATTTGAACCCGAGATCTCTAACTCTATACGATAGCGCTCTAACCAATTGAGCCACTCAGGATCCCAACACTAATATTTATTTTTCTTACATAAATATACTCTCAATTCACGAGAGAAAGCGGGACATCGGTCCAACTACCATCTAGTGGCCACTATAACAAGTAGCATTTTAAAGATCATATATACAGTGCGATCAGTATGGCGTTAGACAACACACGCGGGGACGCGGAGATTTCACTGTCGCTGCTGGCGCACTTGCGGCGGTGAACATATAGCGTAGGATCGCCGTATCCAATGATATACTGATCGCACTGTATATATGTCCCGCGCCGTAGCCAAATGGTTAAGGCAGGAAGCCTTGGTGCAGAGCTACTGGACTTGCGCTGGTTCGAGTCTCCATGGGGGAAGACTTTTGTCATGGTATTTCGGCCAGTATGGGATCGGTGCCCACCCAGCATCATGAGGCATTTGGGTAGCTACAATAAGTAGCGCTTCCAGGTTGAGAAAACCAGCTATAACGGCTGGGGGACTCGATATACTGACCACATGTCATCCCTACACTGGCTAGATGATCATCTACCTCTGTGATTGACACATGTGGATGTGAGGCCAGTAGCGGCTAAGGGCCTTGTACGCCTGTCGCGCCATGGAATAATATATATATATAGTTTCGAGTTTTAACTACAAGTAACCGAAATCAAGACCTCAGTTTCTTGAGAGAAAAAAGTGAAATACAATAGAGCCGCGATTATTATCCGAGACCCGACTAACCGACGTAGTCCCACAAAAAATTGTTTTACGCAGTAAAAGCGTTTCGATAAAGTGCCGCGTAAAGTAGTGTAAAACTAGAAACGAGCGATAGAAAAGCCGAGTACTTAGAGCAACAGTCACGCAACTTCAACGGACCTTCTGCTACGATGAATGCGTGAAACGGCGACAAAGAAGCGAGCGAGTTCCGTTAATCAGAAAACACTTATGGACTTTTTGATGAAATGTCTTTTTTAACTGGAGCATGTATAGTATGTCTTTTTTTTTATTTCGCCAGTTTACCATACGTTTCTCTCTCGCCCAGAGTCCGTGTTATCCGAGGTACTCGGTCCACATTACCTCGGATAATCGAGGCTCTACTGTAATAACATTAGAGCAGCACTTGCTGTATAGTCTTGTCCGGTCGTTTTAAGAGACGTCTGGTTGGTTTAAGAAAGAGACGGGCACTCGCTTGTCTCTATTGTAGAGGAAGTTCGGGTAATGTGGATCCTTCTGATTGAGTGGACCCTGTTAATATCTTCTTTAATTGGGGCTGCCCTGGAACAGAAAGTATTTTAAGTTCTTCCCCTCATTAACTTTGTCGTGTTCAAGACCAGTTTATTTTATTCTTTGTGCGAAGAAGGGCCTATTTGAGATGTTTATGAAAGTACCATTTTAAAAGTTTTTCAAGCTAAGAATTAATTCTTAATTTCTGCTATTGAATATTATAAATATTGAAAAGTCTCCTAAATATGTTACATTATATAGATGCTGTTTTAATATACTGACGGGTTTGCTTTCATTTTATGTGACATGACGGCTGTGTAAAATAATTAAACATAACAAAGGAATTCGGTTAATGTGTACCCTCCACGAGGCGGTTCACGAATACGTATATTTTATCAATTAGGATGTTATCTGTAAAAACCTTGCACTCAATTAGTTTTATTTAATATCCTTGTAAATTTTACTAAACCCAAAAACCGTCACTGTCTGCAGGCGAATGACGTGTGATGTTATAACCAATAATCCGTCCATAATAATTCTGCCCGAAGGCGCACTGCAATCATAGCATTTTCATGCTATGTTTGCAGCTTTACTAGTGAATTGTAGGTGTGGTAGCTTCCCGTTGCTTTCCACACCGGTGTAGGATGATGATGATGACGATAATAATAAGGAGGATGATGATGATAATGACCATATGATTTCGGGGACCGTTTGGGCCTTAAAGTGTTCCTGACATTTGTCTTACAAGTGAAGAAAAACCCCGATAAAAACCTCACCCAGAAAAACTGCCCCGACCGGGGATCGAACCCGGGCCCGCTGTGTGACAAGGCAGCATGCTACCTCGAGACCACAGCAGTGGACATAACCAACAGTAATTTTTCAAAACGTTCAATAAATATCAACGCTTTTTAATTACGATCAGTCATGAATATTTTCACATTAATTTATGCCTGTCTGTATAAATTAATAGAGTAAATATATTTAAAAATATATTAAAAGCTAGGGTGGACTCTGGGGTTCACTTTACTGGAATATGGAGGTTAAAGTGGATCTTTCTTGTAATGTAAAAAAGTTTATGAATTATGAAGATGTTTTCCTATTTGGATAAAATAACAATGCTATTTCATAGTTATAACACTAATGATAATCACCGTAATTAAACAAAATTCAAATTCCTTAATTAAAAGAACAAAAATAAATTCAAAATACGGGTTCATATTATCCGAAGTCCCTCTATATATGTTAATAAGATCTGTCATTTGGGTGAATGATCTGTATTTCAAGTACCCTGTATTAAATAAATAAATACCTTTCCCTCTCGCTATGTCTTCCCTCAAACATATTATGGTGACTGATAATATGCGCTGGAATGTGTTAAAGGGGTGGGGATTGAAAACACCCAAACATTTCTAAGAACTTTGACACAAGAAGACAATTGACCATAAATGTTATTGTGAATATTGTTAGACAAGGTGGCATTCAAAGTTAGAAGAGGATAATAAAAATCATGACAACTAAATCCTCAAATTATAATATTAATAATAATGCAGCCAATGGCCATGTAGAAAGAACTGTTTTCATGTCTTACAAAAGTCTGTTATCGATGTTCCTATGTTTTTACACTGTAATAGGTGATATCGGTCGCAGTGCGACCCACATAGTTTGCACTTGCACTTTTCTTCTGGGTTATGGCGCTTCACTGTTGTGCATATCCTGTGGTGGAAACCATGGACCGCGACTCTCGTGTGTCTCAGATCGTATCTGGCTGCTGTCCATTCCCTGTAGATCATCGCATCCGTTGCGTAGAACTCAGACCATATCTGTTCTCTCTTCTCGTTGAGTTCCCACAGCAGTTATTTGTAGGCATCTGTTGCCGGCACGAGAAGGTCCAGGTGGAGCTCTTCTATGAAGAATGGTTCCTTTGTCAGTATGTATGTTAGGCGTGAAGGCGTGTATTTTGATACGCTTAGCGCTACCTTTAAAAAGTGTGCTTTGACTTTCTCTATTTCCTCTAGGTTTGCCCTATTTAGGTTCTTCCAAATCACTTCTATTCCATAGGTCATGATTGGTGCTATTTTTAAGCGGAAGATGGTCATTGCTGTCTCCAGGGATAGTTTACTCAGGCTTTTAATGCTGTTCGTTGCTATTCTGGCCGCTAAGGCGCGTTCTTTGATGTGCTTATCGAAGGTGTCACCTCGGCTCTGCAGTGTGATCCCCAGATATTTGAACTGATTTACATTTTGCAGTGGGTCTCCCTTATACCGAATGCAGTCATTCGCTGCGAGTCTTCCTCCTTTCCTGAAGGTCATTTTTACTGTTTTCTTCTCATTTATTTCTAGGTCGTTCTTTTCGGCCCATGCTACGAGTTTGTCGAACGCTGTTTGAGCTTTTTCGATGTCTTGGGATGTAATCACCATGTCATCAGCGTATGCCAAGATTTGGACGTTTTCTGTTTCTATCTCTGTGGGTATTTTTGCTGTTGCTATTATGAAGAGCAGGGGACCCAACGGGTCACCTTGGAGTACGCCGTTTGTTTGATCTATTTGCTCTGTTTTTGAAAACTCCATCGTCTATCTGCACTTGGTTTCTGGAGAGGATGTTCTCAATTAATCGTTATTTGGTTTCTCCCTGCTGCTTCTTCTATTCTTCTTATTATCAGCTGCCTGTTTAAGAGGTCGAAAGCCTTCTTGTAGTCTATGAAGATGGCATGTAGTTTTCCTCTCGGTTGTTCTAAGGCTATTTCGATGCTCTCTTGTAGACATTTAATTGCTTGTGTCGTCGATTTCCCTTTTTACGAACCCGAACTGTTGTTCCGGTATGACGTGGGCTCTTAATCTCTCTGTGAGTATGCTGGTCATTATTTTTAGTGTTGTGCACTCTAGAGCTATTCCCCTGTATGAGTTTGGGTCCTTCGTGTCTTCTTTGGCTTTGTACAGCACCTTCAGCGTTGCTATTCTCCACTTGTCCGGAATGCTGCCTTGCCTTAGGCATTCGTTGAAACGCTCTGTCTGCGAGAGCTTGCTCTGTTTCTTTGAGGTGTTCGAAGGCAATTTCGTCAGGTCCGCAGGCTTTTCTGTTTTTCGAACTTGCAATGTGTCGTCTTACTTCCTCTCTGGTGAAGAGGCAGGATTTCTCCACTTCTTCTTTCCTTCGTGTGGTTTCTGGGCGTGCTTCTTTGGCCTGCAGTACTTCTTTAAAGTGTTTCTCCCACGTATGTATATAATATTATAATGATGTATATGTTAAATAAATCCTCAAAGACTGCAGACATAAGTGATTGCGGGAGATACCAGCAGACATCGTGTACAATTGTCCAAGTGCTACTTCCGAGTTGCCATGCTACAAAATATTCCAATCTTGATCTCAGGTCCTGGTTGATTTTTAGCATAGAGAACGAAGATTTTTAGTACATAGGATCCTTAGTAGACGACCACTTCGGCAACATAATTTGAAGGTATGATCGATATGGTCTCGCGCCGTACTCAAGCGATTTAAGCCATTTACGGGGCATGAGCTGGTTTGAGTGCCCATGGGGGAACATTTCTTTCTCATGGAATGTCGGCCAGTATGGGACCGGTGCCCACCCAGCATCGTGAGGAATTTGGGTAGCTACAATAAATAGTGGCTCCAGGTCAAGAAAACCAACTGTAAGGTCTGGGGAAGTTGAAATCCTGACCACATGTCACCGAATATTTGCAGGTTAATCATCCACTTCTATGATATGAGGTCAGATGCTGCTTAATAGGCCAAGATCCTTTTAAGCCTGTCGCCCCAAGGAATTATGTTTCGACAAAATGAGAACATTAATAGATCTCTGGTTAGAAGAAGAATGCAAAGTTTTACTGGCTTTTTGTGAAATAATTCGCTGTAATTTAATTAAAATATACTTTTATTCATCATCATCCATGCAAGTATTAGGCCTTGTGGCCTCTTACGGTCTCTCAGAGGAATTTTCCATCCAGCGCTTTTTTGGACGTCCCAGCGATCTTTTGCCTTGGGGGCAGTAACGAAGCATGGCTTTTGGAATTCTATGAGACGGCATTCGTTGAAGATGGGCTTTCCAATTGTTCTGGTAGTTTTGCATATGGCGAAGAATTGGTTCTACATCCAACTCTTCCACAATTTCCTCATTTCTTTTATGGTCCCACTTTGTATAGCCTGCTGTACGGCGTATAAATCGCATCTCATTTGCTGTTATTCGGCTTTCATCTCTTCTTCGTATTGTCCATGCTTCACTATCATATATTAATACTGGTCTTGCGAGAACCTTGTAAAGCCGTAATCTTGTGTTCTTCTGTACTAAAAATGATTTCATTATACTGTTAATTATCCCCGTTGTTTTTGTGAAATTTGTGATTTTCTTTTATATATCAGCTTCATCTTGAAATGTTAAATTATAACCCAAATAATTAAATTCATCTTAGAAGAATTACACATGGAATCTTTAGAAAACAAAATTTCTGATTATAAGTCAAGATGGATGCAACATGTTCATCGAATGGAAGATCACAGAATACCCAAAAAAATGTTAAAATATCAACCTGCAGAAAGAAGAAGACCAGGACGTCCACTCAAAAGACTTTTGGATGGTGTTTCTCTTGAGGCCGAAACAGATCAACAAATGGCCTAAATTCGTGAATGTACTATGATGATGATGATGATGATGATGATGATGATTAAATTCATTTACTCGTAACATTTCATCATCCAAAACAATTTTGCTACGTATAGGGTATTTCCGACAAAAGGCCATCACTTTAGTTCTCTTTGTATTGATTTCCATATTGTACCTTTTTGCAATTATATTAAAATTGTCTGTAGAATACTGTAAATCTGTTTTTGTTGGAGCTATTAATACCAAATCATCTGCAAAAAGCAAGGGGTTTGTTTTTAGGTTTCTATTAATTTGGATAGAACCGTGTCTCATCTGTCGCCAATCTTCGAGTATTCTATCCTTGTATATAATAAAGAGCAAGGGCGAGAGGCCACATCCTTGTCTTACGCCCCTATTAATTTCGGTCCATTCTGTTTGTGTGTTATTGATTCGAACTGAAATCAAATTTGTTTTATAGATATTGTATATAAATTTAAAATATGCTGTTGTGGTAGACTGTTGTCAGCTAAAATTTCCAACGGTTTATTCCTATTGAATCTTTCGCCTTTTATTAAAGATTTCCGTGGAAGGGAACAATTGATACTTTTATTCATGATATTTATTTCTTTACCTTGGTTTTATCTCTCCAGTTGAATCTACTTTTATATGCCCCACGTCACTAGGGACACGAACTGTTGGGCGAGGACTTTAAATTCTTGATCACAAGCATACTTTTCTGACCACAAAAGGTCGTCACCTTTCGAGTCAATACGGTCATTTAAGACAAGACACACCATACATTCGTACTAAACACGGGATGATGACCAGGAGATTATTTATGGCTGACATTTGTCTTACAGGGAGGATAAATCCGAAATTTATCCTGAATAGTGATCGGATCCGAGTTCGCTGCATCTGAGGCAACGATGTTACAACTAGACCACAGTGATGGACTTAGCAAAATACATTTTATATAATATATTATATATCTTCTTCTACTTCATGAAATTAGGCCTTCTGACCTGTTTTCACATCAAGTGGGATTTAATAAATCTTCCCATCTAGTAAATGGTCGTCCAACACTTCTATGGCCTATTGGTTTGTACTTAGTAACAGCTGGGGGATTCTATCTGCAGGCATTCTGTGAACATGTTCATTCCAGTTGTTTGTTATATTATCAATTATTTTTGTTAAATTAAAAATATTTAAGTCTTTCCTAATATCTTAATTTCTTTTTCTGCCCAAAATTGTCACACCTGCTACTGAACGTAAGAACTTCATTTCTGCAGTTTCTGTTTTTGTTCTGTCTGAAAGTTTAAGAGTCCAATTTTCATTGGCATATGTTAAGACAGACACTGCCATAATTTTATAAAATTTTAATTGTGTGCTCCTCAAAGTTCAATTTTCCATTGTCCGTTTTATAGTGTCACACATTCTATAAAATTGATTTCATTTAATATTAATATTTTCCTTCTGGCAGTATGATACATTGCGTCCTAAATAATTCAAATTGATTACCTGTTCTATTGTACTGTTATTAATGTTAATTTTACACCTCATATGGTCTCTCCCGTTGAACGCCATTATTTTCGATTTGCTTTCAGAGATTGTCATATTGAATGTATTTGCTATTTAATTAAATTTATTATATATATATATATATATTTAATTTTTTGACATTGTGTAATGCAAGCTTCATGATAAGAAAAATAAATGCTCAGACGGGACTTGAACCCGGACCTCTGGATTTATATCCCAGTGCGCTACCGATTACACTACCAAGCAAGTCTAGTACAAACATTCATTTTTCTTATACATTTTCTCATTATTACTAGATGTAGTGGGAACTCGGTCTCCACTGCCATTTGGTAGCTCCTATCACAAGTAAGCAAATTAAAGATAATAATTTTACTTTATAGCAGTGACGCTTTATTGATATATCATCGTATCATTATTGTTATTACCCTATAAAATGTTGTTTGTACATGACATTTACATTGCTACATTTATTGTATCTTTAAATGTTTATAATTAGTATAGTGTATATCTATATTTGTCGAATATTTATTTGTATTTGTGCTGGTTGAGTGGAAGAGAGGGCCTTATGGCCTTAACTCTGCCAGAATAAATAAAGTATTATTATTATTATTATTATTATTATTATTATTATTATTATTATATTATTATATATATATACAGTGTCCACCGCTGTGTTCTCGAGGTAGCGTGCTGCCTTGTCACGCAGCGGGCCCGGGTTCGATCCCCGGTCGGGGCAGTTTTTCTGGGTGAGGTTTTTATCGGGGTTTTTCCTCACCTGTAAGACAAATGTCAGGAAAACTTTAAGGCCCAAACGGTCCCCGAAATCATATGGCCAGCATCATCATTATCATTCTTCACCGGTGTGGAAAGCAACGGGAAGCTACCACACCTACAATTCCCTAGTAAAGCTGCAAGCATAGCATGCAAATGCTATGATTGCAGTGAAGGACCTGCCTTCGGGCAGAATTACTATGGATGGATATATACAGTATATCAATTTTGTATATATCGAGCTTTATTTCTGCTGCGTAGATTAAAGAATCCATATATTAAACATTTTATGAAGTCATCTCGTGACGATCTTGGTTGTCTTCGAAACGTAACGAACTGGCTATTTTCCAACAAACTTGTATTTGTAAAAAAAACACTGATTTCTTACAGAGCAACAATTCACTGATGCTATTCAGATTACTTCTAGGTTTTTTTGTTTGGATATTTGTATGCCTCCAAGCATTATATGTTATGGAATGTCTAATAAGTCTAATATCTATTTTGAATTATATCAGAGTGGGGAAAAAGGGTATGCTTGTTTTAGGGAGCCATCCACTAAGCTTATAGAAGACGTTCATGTGATATTTTTTTTCAATTTTACGCATCACTTCCGCAGACCACGTTACGTGGGTGATGGTGTACTTGTACGAGAACTACTAAGGAGTGTAAGTGTTTTGTAAATATGTTATATGAGGGAGAAGGAAGAAAATAGATGAAGTGAAACCCTGTGATTCTAAAAAGAACACACACAAAGGAATTATTTTGTCAAAAATATTTATAGGCCTAATTATGAACGTAACATTGAAGTCAATGCATTCAATTTGCATGCAATAGTTAATACAACTAAATAAATATTCTCAACTAAAGAGGAAAATGTTGGGGTCAAATCCTTGTTTAGGCAAACAATTGTCTTAATATTTAAAAGAAGTGACACTACGAGGTTTATATGAATTAATTGGTAAAATTTTAACGTCTTTGAAGTTAGAAGGAATTGATGATGATACGTAACGTATTGAAAGTATTGTCTTCAAGAAATCTACAATTTTGAGGTGAGTCGTTAAAATCCTAACCCTCTATTAATTAAATAATTTTCTCTTTAGTTCTATACGTAATTATTCATCATCATCATCATAGTACATTCACGAATTTAGGCCATTTGTTGACCTGTTTCGGCCTCAAGAGAAACACCATCCAGAAGTCTTTTGAGTGGACGTCCTGGTCTTCTTCTTCCTGCAGGTTGATATCTTAACATTAGTTTGGGTATTCTGTGATCTTCCATTCGATGAACATGTTGTATCCATCTTGACTTATAATCAGAAATTTTGTTTTCTAAAGATTCCATGTGTAATTCTTCTAAGATGTCTTCATTTTTTTTGTGATCTAGTAGTGTGTATCCTGCAGTCCTCCGAAGATATCTCATTTCAGCAGATCTAAGTCTCTGTATATCCTTCTGTTTCAACGTCCATACTTCGCTACCATACAAAAGAGTTGGAAGAGCCAGTGTTTTATACACTTTCAGTCTTGAATGCTTTTGGACTAACTGTGGCTTGAAGATAGAATTTATTAACCCTAAAATTCTTAAAAATTTAGATATTTTTGCATTTACATCCTTTTCTTCTTCATATGAGATATTGCATCCTAGATATGTAAAATTATTCACCTGCTCCAAAATTTTATTGTCCAGTACAATTTTACTTCTGACAGGATCTACACCTTGAAATGCCATAATTTTTGTTTTTTCTGTAGATATCTTTAATTATCTATTAATTATCTATTAATTATGTTAATTGGGTCTACTAAAAATATTGCAAAAAAATTGCCGGCATTTGACAGAATACATAATACTCGTATAGAAGTCAATGAAAACTACAACATTTGGGATGTATTTTCATTTAAAGACTTATCTTTTTTTTAACAAATCACGTCATAGTGTCTCAATTCAAAGCTGGGCATGAAAGGGTCGATACATTTTGCTCATAGACGTCTTATTTCTGCTTAAGGTTTTTATGTAGCATTATTATACGTCATGGGCGGGACCCATGGCTTCCAAATGAAACTACTCAATGTATGTATGCCCTTAAAAATCCATTTCAGTTTAACCGGCGAAACTTGGAACCAGAAACAAACCGACAAAAAAATTAAATATGAAATAAAATACCTGAAGGAACATACAGAGTGGTTGGGAATCCCGCAGTAAAAAATACTTGAAGAGTATCACACCCCTAGATTCAAATAGGGAAACGGGAAGACCACAAGAATGGCTTGAGAGTGGCTGTATATTTTCGGATGAAGAGTACGAAAAATAGGATCTGTAAAATGATCAAAGAAAAAGAAAAGAAGACCAATAATAACTTTTATCGGATAAAAAAATAGTTTTATGTATTAATCGTAATTTGAAAAAGAATTATATTTTGTTGCGGTAAAAAAACTGTCATTCACAAAATATTTAAAAAAAATGTGTTAAGAATTTGCCTTCACCTGTCTGAAACAGGTAAAAAAAAAGAATGGGAGATAAAAGAGGGGCATGAAAACGTTTGTAGAAAAAATGAGAGAAATCGCAGTATGTAAGCCAAGATTTAGAGAATAATATTAAACAGAATTGTTTTATGTTTTATTCGTAATTTAAAAATAATATTTGTTGCGGGAAAAAAATGTCATTCACAAAATACTAAAAAAATGTGTTAAGATTTTGCCTTCTACGTAACTTCACCTTCTGAGACAGGTAAAAAGATGAATGGGAAATACAAAGGGGCATGAAACTCGCATAGTATGTAGACCTAGGCCAAGATTAGAGAATAATATACGTATTAACCAGAATTTAAGGAAGATGAACTATACAGAGAACGATTGAAAAACATCTCAAGGTAGGGTAATATGAAGAACTTAGGTTTTTGCAACCATTAATATCTGGTTTCGTTTATGCCAGTTATTTAGTTAATAAATATGTTACTAATTATTAGAAACAATCCTTGATGAGGTCAAATTCTAGCGTTTGTGATTCGTATTCTGGTGGTTTTGACTTCAAATGCCGAACAACCTATGTTTTTTTAGTTTACCTCAGTCGCCAAGATTACTTGTACGTTATAATTTAATTATTTTTCATAAGTAATACCACGAGTGATTTCCAATTTATCTAGAGGATTTGGAAATCAAGAGTGGCATTTGTTAAGACTATATAACGAATAAAATTAAGCTGTTTCCTCCCAATTCATTATTTAAATATAACTAAATAACTCACTGGTACTATCGAACCCGTAGGTTCATGGCTGCGCGGACATAAGCTCTCCATACATCCGTATCCTGAGCCAATGTTTTCCAATCATCCCTGTATAATCTACTTCCCTCAAATCATATTTAATATTATTCTCCCATCTCATTCTTGGTCTACCAACTGGGCGTTTTCCCTCTGGTTTTCCTACATGAAGCTTCCATGCACGTCTTTGATTTCCCCATTCATGCCACATGTCCTGCCCATCGCAGTCTACGAGACTTAACTGTTCTCATTATATCTGGCTTCCTATAAAGACCAAGTAATTCACTGTTATGCAGTCTTCTCCATTCACCTGTCCATCTCTCTTTGGTCCAATTTTTTTCCTAAGAACTTTATTCTCAAATACTCGTAATCTCATTTTCTCCCTTAAAGTAAGAGTCCATGTTTCGCATCCATATAATATAACTGGTAGAATAATAATTTTATATATTTTCAGTTTAACGTTTCTTGAAAGGAGTTGGGAAGTCAAGAGTCTCTGTAATGCATAATAACACACATTTCCAGGATTGTTTAATTTCCTTGTGCATCTCATTCCTGTTTCTGATTATTGTCCTAGGTATTTGAATTCAGCCACTTCCTCAAAATTTCCCCTCATTTGGTATTAGGTGTCCATTTCCATTATATAATGTATTTCTATGTGTGACCATATATTTAGTTTTATTGATATTTACTTCCAGCCCCAATTTCTTAGTGTTACTCAGTAGTGTGTGCGTGTTGGCCTTTAGTATCTTCCCGCTATCGCCCAAGAGTACTACATCATCAGCATAAACTAACAGCTTATTAATACCATTGAGTTGTAGGCCTTCTTCATTCCCTAAAAATTTGATAGCATGCTCTAGTACAAAATTTAATAGTGGAGGAGATTGTGCATCTCCTTGCTTCAACCCATTGTGGATTTCAAAGTATCCAAAAACTGTTTGCCTACACGCACTCTACTCTTTGTGCCATTTAGACACATTCGTATAAGTCTAACTTTTTAGGAATTCCGAACTCTAGCAGGATACTATATAACTTATCCCTCTTAATATGCCTTTTTGAGGTCTACATTATTTTAAAATATTTATATATTTAATGTTAATGCTATGTTTGAAAACAAACGAGAAATGTTTGGTTATGTTTCATTTGTTCATCCACTGCAACTTGATCATATTATTTATTGCCAAATATTATCGCAATATTATAAGAATACACCCTAGTGGAGAAAAAATGAAACACGTCAAACTGTATATTATAACCAACATTATAAATTATTAGTTCTCTTTTTTAGAAAACAATTCAGTAAAATCAGTATTTAAAAGCACAATGCACAATTATTGAACACACGATTATCAAATGTGTAGTTCGAAGGAATCTGTTCATTATTTGCTATATTCAACGTATTTGTTGGAGAGTTAGTCACTGCAATATAATGTTCTGACCTGTTCAGAAATCATGAAGGAGGAGCTTTCTTTATTTTGGTAAACAGAATTCGATAAATATCGAGGTCAAACACGACTGTTTTTGGTTGTAAAACAACATTTATTGAAACGTGATTGATCATTGTCTCGCATGAGTTAAATAGTCATTATAATCGCCATTTCATGGTATTGTTGAAATTAAATCAGTGAACATTTTCACGAAATACCTGACAAACACACACAATTCACAAGATACATGTAAACATCTTAGAAGCGATGATGTTGGATGTTAAAGTGCCTATAAATAAGAATGAAATGAAGAAATATTTTCTGATCTGAGATGAACTTTTTCGAATACAAGTCTCGTGTTTCAACTCGCTCTCCTTGAATGTTTTCTTATTCTTTTTATCTTCCTTTCTTTTGTAAGATCTTGCATGCCCCTGCCCTACTGAATTTACAAGCCAGTGCTCTAAACTGCATATAGACAGGAAGAAGTAACTCTTTACCACACATTAGACAGATACACAATTGCGTCATCTCTAGGTTCTTTATTGACAATATGCACAGCCAGGAATGGCATGACATAGCGTATTTGCCTAAGACAATTCGCTACAAGCCGGAATGTAGAGGGTTCGAATCCTGATGGAATCAATATTATTAAACTGGCTTAAATCTGCATATTGCACTATGGCTCTGGAGTCAACCCAGTCTTTAACGAAAATGACTACTAGATTATGTTCTGGGAGTAAAGGCGGCCGTTAGAAAAGAACAGATAGCGTGACTGCCAACTCATGCGGATTGTCTCCTACCCCAACGGCTTCCCAAGACCTGTAGTGGGATCACTTTACCAGTAAATCGCATCGCAAGGAATCGAACTGGAGATGGCGGTATCGGAGGTAGGGACTCATCAAACACTCCACGGCGACGAACCTTCTTAAAACAATTTAATGGCAGTCTCGAATCTGAAGGCTCATGGCCGTGCGGACATGAACTCTATCGAGCTAATATGTACCAACAATTGGGATAATTATTGTCCCTGTATAATTCAACTCCATCAAATCATGGTTCATGTTATTTTCCCATCTCGTTTTTGGCCTATCTACCGGTTGAATTCTTCTGGTTTTCTTACAAGAAATTTCCATGTCCATTTTTCATTCCCTGTTCGTGTCACATTTTGTGTTCATCGCAGTCTGCGAGATTTATCTGTTCTTATTACATCTGATTTCCCATAAAAATCATGTAGCTCACTGTTGTGCAGTATTCTCCATTCATCTGTCCATCTCTCTTTTATCCAAACATTTTACTTAATACTCTCAATCCATCTGGGGTGTTGTGGACGAATCGAAAGGCATTGTTAATTTTTCTCTGGATTTCTTTTGATTTAGCTCAAAGACTTCATTCCACTTCTTCTCCATATTCACCCATTTAGTTTCATTTCATTTGCACGTACGACAGGCATCCTCATTTTATCACAGACCTTTCATAGCAGGGACTTCACCTCATCTAATCCCTCGACCCACTCCGGAAAAGAATAAAGGGTTTACACCATAATCATAGTTCATTCACGAATTTAGTATATTTGTTGATCTGTTTCGGTCTCAATAGAAACACCATCCAAAAGTATTTTGAGTGGACGTCCTGGTCTTCTTCCTGCAGGTTGTAGCTTAACATTTATTTGGGTATTCTGTGATCCTCCATTCGATGCACATGTTGCATCCATCTTGACGTATTATAAATAAATAAATGATTTTCTAAACGTTCCATGTGTAATTCTTCTGAGGTGTTTTCATTTTTGTATGATCTAGTAGTGTGTATCTTACAAGAATAAAACTTTATAAATACATTGAAAGTATACGGATCCACTATATATTTTATAAACTTACTCACTACGCTAACTGTGCCTTCCCTATAGTTAACAGCCCTTAATGCAATAAGATTGTAATTTAGTATATTCAAATTCTACCCCCTTTAAAATAAAACTTTATAAATATAATGAAAGTCAACGGATCCACTGTATATAGGAAGTTCCGGTAATGTGGACCCTTCTGTTTGAGTGGACCCTGTTAATATCTTCTTTAATTGGTGCTGCCCTCGAAGATAAAATATTTTTACTTCTTCCCCTCATCAACTTTGACGGGTTCAGAGCAAGTTTCTTTTATTCTTTGTGCGAAGAAGGGTTTATTTGTGATATTTATGAAAATGACCACTTTAAAAGTTTATCAAGCTAAGAATCAATTCTTAATTTCTGCTATTGAATATTACAAATGTTCAAAAAATTCCTAAATAGGCCTATATTATATTATGTATATGCTGTTTTAATATACTGAAGGGCTTGGTTTGATATTACGTGACATGGTAGCTGTATAAAATAAATAATAGTTTTTAAAAAACTAAAACAGCACGCTTTATTAGAAAATCGAACTCAAAAATGAAAAATAATTTTAATTTCCAACACGCTTGGGATAAATTTAAAGTGGTCAACAAAAAAATCTTCTCCAACACATATAGAATAAAACTAGAATTATCAACAAAAAGAAAATAATTTTACCATCAAAAGCGTGGGGTGCTCTATATCAATTAATATATTTGATAATAAACAGATATTGGTAAAAGTAAAGTCTCTAAGAAGGACATGTAAAAATCATAAAATGCACCCCACGCTTTTGATGGTAAAATTATTTTCTTTTTGTTGATAATTCTAGTTTTATTCTATATGTGTTGGAGAAGATTTTTTTTGTTGACCACTTTAAATTTATCCCAAGCGTGTTGGAAATTAAAATTATTTTTCATTTTTGAGTTCGATTTTCTAATAAAGCGTGCTGTTTTAGTTTTTTAAAACTATTATTTATTTTTTATTTTTTAGTTTTAATATTTTACAGAATAAAATAAGAATGTAAATATATTTAAATTCCATACTATTGTAGCATGAGCTAAAATTATTACTCTTCTAAAAAAAAAATCCTCCCCAGCCGGACTCGAACCAGAGACCTATGGATTACTGAAACTATATACCACTAGTTCACCGCTCTACCAACTGAGCTCTGACAACGATTGTCTAAAAAGCCGACAAGTTCGTAACCTATTATACCAGTTTTAATGTTTTTGATTTTCTGATGATTCTGGCCAGAAATTTAGAAATAAAATATGAAATTATTATAGTGTCACGGGTCCTTTACAAGTATACAAAGTTGCAAGTCGATCCAATGCTTCTAAGTGGGTGAAAAACGTGTTCAAAGATTCCGTTACATAGATACAAAAACACTTTTTTTGATTTATGATGATTCTGGCCACGATTTTAGAAAACAAATATGAAATTATTGTATTGTCACGGGTCTTTACAAGTACACAAGTTTCAAGTCGGTCCAATGTCTCTAAGTGGGTGAAAATCGGGTTCAAAAATTCCGTTACATAAATACAAAAACACTTTTTTTGATTTTCTGATGATTCTGGCCAGGATTTTAGAAAATAAATATGAAATTATTGTATTGTCACGGGTCCTTTACAAGTATACAAAATTTCAAGTCGATCCAATTATTTTAAGTGGGTGAAAAACGCGATGAAAGATTCAGTTACATAGATAGATAGATAGATAGATAGATAGATAGATACAGGTCAAGCTAATATAAAGCGTGTAATAATTAAATATAACGAAGGAATTAGGTTAATGTGGACCCTTCACGAGGACCTGGGTCCACTTTACACGAATACGTATGTTTTATTAATGAGGATGCTATCTGTAAAAACCATTCACTTAATTAATTTTATTTAATATCCTTGTAATTTTACTAAACCCAAAGACCGTCGCTTTCTGCAGTTGAATGACGTGTGAATGTTATAATCAATAATTTTTCAAAACATTAATATCAACCCTTTTTAATTATGATCAGTCATAAATATTTTTGTAAGTAATGCCACGAGTGATTTCCAAATTATCGATAAATTCACGACTCACGGAGTGAGGAGTGATTTATCTAGAGAATTTGAAAATCAAGAGTGACATTTGTTGGGACTATTTTTTACTCACAAATCATTGTTTAACTATAGTTATTTTAAAATATTTAAGTATTTAATGTAAACTGCGATGTTTGAAAACAAATCAGAAATGTGAGGTTATGTTCATTCACTGCTGCTTGATCATATTATTTATTGCCAAATAAGATCGCAATATTGTAAGATTGCACCCAAGTGGAGAAATAATGAAACACATCAAACTATATTTCATAATCAACATTACGGGTTATTCATTTATTTTTTAGTAAACAACTCAGTAAAATCAAGGAATCTTTTCATTATTTGCTACATTCAATGTATTTGTTGGAGAAAAATAATGCTTTGACCTGTTCAGAACATTAAAAAGGAAGAGCTTTCTTTATCACAAAAGCAGGAGCTGATAAAGAGAAATCGATAAAGAGCGAGGTGAAACACGACTGTCATTGGTTGTAAAACAACATTCATTGAAACGTGATTGGTCATTGATTAGCATTTGTGGCATGAGTTAAATAGTCAGATTAATCTGTGCCTGTCTGTATAAGTTAATAGAGTAAATAAACTTAAAAATATACTAAAAGCTAAGGTGGACTCTGGGGTCCACTTTATCCGAATGTGGAGGTTAAAGTGGATCTTTCTTGTAATGTAAAAAAATATATAAATTATGAAGATGTTTCCATATTTGAATAAAATAACAATGTCATTTCATAGTACTAATGATAAGCACTGTAATTAAACAAAATTCAAATCCCTTAATTAAAAGAACAACAAATTCAAAACAGGGATCCAAATTTCCCGAAGTTCATCTATTTTATAAATTAACTTTTCAATGAACAAAATACTGGATATATTGAAATATCCTCAGTTTAGGTTTCTGCGTTGGTAGGAAATTGTTTGGCGTCAGATGAGGGTGCTGGACATCGTCAAGTCTGAGTGGGGGTGTCGTGTCATTCTACACCACCAACATGTATCCGACTTCTTTCCTTTGAAATGTATCCCCCGACATGAGAAAACTAATAGCCTACTTAGGAGAAAGATATTTAAAAGTTGCCCTGGAAATATATTGGAATGTGAAACACTCTTAAAACGCCAGGGTACTTCTAGAATTTCAAATCTTTTCAAGCGCATTATAGTATCCAGGCACGAATCCACAGTTTAATTCTGGGTGGCCGCACTTGTAGCTTAATAGCACAAGATCTGAATTTGAATACCTACTTATCTAAATAAAAAATACACGGCGTTAACAGATTTATAATTATTAGATCCCTTGCCTTCAAAATACAAATTTATAATTGCAGCGAAACTTGGATAACACAGGCTTACGACGAAAAAAAAAAATTAAAACATATGCTAAGTTTCGTTGCGAAAAATAAACAATTGCGACCGCTAAAACGATGATTTTTATAATAATTTTTCGTTTCGAGTGAAAGTGTACTCCTTGTGGTCCGATTTTGCTAGTTAACTTACTTGACCTTACTTTTCTTAATGTATCTGTATATGTCGAGTTTGATTCCTAAAAAAATTGATGCATCTCGAGCATTAACACACATATAGCGTATACTATATATATAAAGTCCACCGCTGTGGTCTCGAGGTAGTGTGCTGCTTTGTCACGCAGCGGGCCCGGGTTCGATCCCCGGTCGGGGCAGTTTTTCTGCGTGAGGTTTTTATCGGGGTTTTTCCTCACCTGTAAGACAAATGTCAGGAAAACTTTAAGGCCCAAACGGTCCCCGAAATCATATGGCCATCATCGTCCTTATCATCATCACCATCCTTCACCGTGTGGAAAGCAATGGGAAGGTACCACACCCACAATTAACTAGTAAAGCTGCAAGCATTGCAGTGAAGGACCTGCCTTCGGGCAGAATTACTATGGATGGATGTGTGTGTGTGTGTGTGTGTGTGTGTGTGTGTGTGTGTGTGTGTGTGTGTGTGTGTGTGTGTGTGTGTGTGTGTGTGTGTGTGTGTGTGTGTGTGTGTGTGATAGGATTGACAAAATGTATATTTTATTTTTTACAAATATTTTCATGGAAACAACTTCGATAGCTTAATTCCTTTGGAATTCCCTAATATAAACCCAGCTTTGAAATGTAACTTTAATGCTCTTGCCTCTTAAAGAGTGACGTATGAATGAAATATGCCTGATTATGAAATTCGAAGAAGGCATAGATTAATTGGTGCTGAAAATAGAATTCTGAACCTACCCCATAGGAATCCAGCGCTTTGATTCGTAACCACCATATTTTATGTGATTAAAAAAAAAGAAATACAAAAGAAGAGAAGATAATAAAACATACACAAAGTGAGAATTTCGAGGCATTTGACCTGTTAGAAGCCTATTGCTTCCGGAAAGAAGCAGGGCGGTCAATGAGAAGGTAAAATGGCATTTCCTGGCAATAAAGTGAAATAAGCGTAACGGCCATACACCTGCTACTTGTAGCCTCCTTCTCCTTTGTCAATAATTCACACGACCATAATGTTTTCGTGCGACATCTGGCGCCTCCAAACTTTCAAAACTCTAGAATTTCCAGTTTACTCTATAACTAAAATCCATGGCCTTTAAAGACCTTTGTCCTACCAACCGGCTGCCGACACCACATGCACATGTGTTAATCATATATGTGGATGATTATCCAGCCAGTACAGGGATGGCATGTGATCAACATGTTGGGCCCTCCAGCCGTTATAGCTGTTTTTTTTTTTTTCAACCTGGAGCTACCCAAATTTCTCGCTATGGTGGGTAGACACCTCTCCCAACCTGGCCGTAATTCCATGAGAAAATTTCTCCCCCATGGGGGCTTGGAACTAGTGCAAGTCCCGTAGCTCTGCTACAAAAAACACCATGTCTTAAATCGTTCGTCCATGACGCGGGACTAAGATTAGCTACTATTTAATTAAAATGAACCAGTTGTGGATCAGAATATACCATTTAATTTTAAAAAAATACAAAAACAAATTTTAAAATGGAGCTGAAACATGGACAGTAACAAAAGGATTTAAGTGGAATTCAAAGAACAGAAATTAAGATTAAAAAAAACATGCTTTGAAAATTCAGAAGATGAAATGGAGAACAGTAGAATATGATTTTATGGCCAAGTTCTCATATTATGTTAAATTTTGTTGATAAGTGTTAAGTTACCAGTATATCATTGAAGGACAAGGGGCGTAAGGTCTGTCAGTAGCGCGAATATTTCCAATTGGCTGTTCATATATAATCCACTTAATTTAATTAGTTATTTAGTAGTCAACGTGCAAGGTATGGCTTAAGTTTTACTATAAAAAATATATTTTATTAAATGAGCACTATAAATATATCTCATGCTCCTTGGCCTCTGGTCTCGAGGGTCGTGGGTTCAAACCCGGTCAGGGTCGTTGGATTTTTTAGAATGGAAAAATCCAGGAGCGAGTCCTCCGGGTGGGACTTTAACCCGTGGGTCCGGAGTCTGAAGATTTTCAGGCTCTTTAAAGATCCTTAAGCTTGAATAAAAAGGCCTATAAGCAGAAATTATCGACATCATCATCCTAGTAGTACCTTAGTTGCCTACTACATGTCTCATTGGGTTGGTTTGTTGACCGCTTATCATTCATGACGTCAATGGACAAATAAGAGTAATTAAATTAACTTGGTCTAGTAACTCCTAACAAAGTAGATGCTAAGGTTCAACATTGTAGATAGATAGAATGTATTCTCATATAGGCCGAGGATGTTCTTTTGCTAATTCAATTATGTTTAGTTCCCTACAAATGTCAGCGAGGAACAACAAGTGGCTAGCTTATCGCCTCAAATAAACGTGTAGTAGAAAAGTAAGGTATTACTTCAATGGGAAAGGCCGATTAAATTTTCCTCGGAGACTCTAATTTAGGCTTCAGGTTCTTTTAGGAACCCGAAAATCTTTATACTACTGAACCCATGACTTAAAGTCCCTCTAGGAAGACTTTTACCTAGGATTTTTTCATCCTAAAGTATTCATCTGGCCGGGTTTGAACTTGCGACTCTCGGGACCGGAGATAAGGAAATTAACCCCTACACCGCCGAGGACGATATCATTTCAATAATATGATTTTTCATTATTTTCTCGCCACCATACAAAATGCAGTTGAGGAAATATAGCAGAGGTTAATGCACTCAAAGCATCTGATATTATTTGCGCTTGCAGTACGGGTGGCAGCTGATAATGATTAAAATGGCGACCCCTGATGATTATGCATTTGGATCAAGTGAAAATTTATAATCCCCTCATCCTAATTTTAGTGCCTAGAAAGTAAATATCAATTGATGCTAGGGGTAATATCCTCATAAAATTGTAAACAAATATATATGGATCACGACCGGATTTGAACCCGCGAACCTCGGGACTAAAGGCAGGAAACCGTGACCGACTATATATTGTATTGAATAACCCTAAAAACTGGCCTGGATATCAGTAGCAATAAAACTAAAATACATGGTCACATGTAGAAATACGTTATTAAATGTTAATGGACACTTCACTATTATAGGCTTCATGGATTGTATAATTTGATCCAAAGGCGTCTCCGGAATTCACAATCCCTCTTGCTAATGCTTTTCTCATGCTGTGTGCTCTCTATGTGTATGATTGCAGTGGAATTCGCCTTGGTTGCATTCGTTGTAAATACAAATAAGCTTACAAATTTGATCTGTATTCACCATTTATTTCTATTCTGAGATGTTTAATTTCTGACGAATAGATTCATTATGTTTTGTGGTCAAGGAGAGTGTATTCTGACAGATGTTTAATTCATTTCAACTCTGCTGCTTCAATTCTCTTCCTCTTATGATGTAGTCAGAATCCAGTTTTCTGATCCATATGGAAACATAGGACTAAAGTTTTATCTGTCTACGATCGCGTAACAGCCCATTTGTAGGGCCTTAGCCTCTCATTTGTTAGGAATTACTAGAAACAAGTCAATTTAGTTACGTTTACTTCCCTAAAGATTTAACGGATGATTCAGTCAACATACCGATCCAATGAGACATCTAGTAGGCAACTATGGTATTACTATATAAGAAAGAGGGAGGTCGGTAAATTTTGCTTAGAGGTCTCTTTATTCAGGCTAAAAGATATTTTATGATCCTGTAAATCTTGAGACTCGGGACCCGGCTTAAAGCCTCTCCCGGGACTAGAAAATCCATCGACACCAGCCTAGTTTGAACCCGCGACCCTTGGGACTAGAGGCAAGGAAGATAACCACTAGTCCACCGTTGCCGACATTAAAGTTTTATAGAGTTTCAAAATAGTTTCCTTTCTCACTTTTCTTAATTATAGTTCGTTTAATTATACCAATTAATTTGAGATTTTTGCTAATTTCCAATTCAATTAATTTGAAACTCTGTTTGAAATTTTGCATCCTACAATTTATGGAATTGTTTTAATGTTTCATTGAATGAACACTTAACAAATCAATTAGATAATTTTGAAAAGCCACAGTTGGTCCCAAAAACATTCAAGACTAAAACTGTATAAAACACTGGCTCTGCCAACTATTCTGTTTGGTACCGAAATATGAACATTGAAACAGAAGGATATAAGCTACAGGGCCTTAAATTTGCTGAACTGATATATTTTCGAAGGACTGCAGGATAAAACTATTAGATCATTAAAATTGAAGACATGGTAGAAGAATTACACATGGGACCTTTAGAAAACAAAATTTCTGATTATAAGTCAAGATAGATGCAACGTGTTCATCGAATGGAGAATCGCAGGATTCTCAAGTAGTAAATGTTAAGCTATCAACCTGCAGGAAGAAGAAGACCAGGAGGTACACTCAAAATACTTTTGGGTGATGTTTCTATTGAGGTCGAAACAGGTTACCAAATTGCCTAAATTTGTGAATGGACTCTGATTATAATGAAAATAAGAAAATATGTTACAATATTTAGGGACAAAATTACAAGAAGTGAACTATAGCAAAACCAAGACAGTTCGAAAGGCAGGAGGGGTCGTAGATTAAGTGAAAGGTGTCACATTCGTGGTAGTTTCTGTTCCTGGCTGTAACTTTGCCATTAAGTTTTAAAGCTGTATTTTATGTTTCCAGCACTGTTTGAATACTGGTACAATAGAGATTTAGGTTGTGCCTGAAGGCCTACTTGTCGGTTGAATGGTTCGTGAACCTGCGACCTGGTGGCCTTCGCGCATGAAGAACTGTTGAAATTTCTGTCATCGACGTCCTTGATGGCCATATTTAAGATTTTATTCACCGTGAAATAAGCTATTTGTCAAAAAGCTGATTGGCAAATTGAGTTATTTTATCGGGAAGTATAAACATTAACATGGAGGTCATACGGGCTCACGGCGTGTTGTAGCGGATCTTCCGATAAGCCTCAGCTACGTGATTCCATTCACAAATTTTACTGTTCGCAAACAATGGTATGATAGAGATTATTACTGTAGCAAGTTTTGTAATATGTAGACCATGCTATTCGAATCCTCGCTTTAAATTGCTGTATTCTTGTTAGCCAGCTTTTACTTTACTAACTTGAGAACATGTATTGGAAATTGGGAGATAAGTCAGCAAGGCAACACATTTACGGTAGAAAAATCGAGGGGTGAAAAATTAATGAACAAGATACATCGGTTGCTTACAAGGAAATTGTCAACCATTGCATGCCGAAACCTACCTTAGATTCAAGGAACACTTTAGAGACTCTATTTATGCGGAAGGAAAATCAAGTTATGCTAAACATGTTATTCAGACAGGACATCGCATGTTAGACATTTCCAACACCCTCACAATACTGGACAGGGAGAATAAACCAGCAAAAATAAACGCACTGAAAGAGATCGAAATTTTGAAGGAAACCAACAGCAACCATCTTTTGAATGAGAACACGCCCAGTATGTGCAATTCTCTATACCAGATCATGAATAGTGTATCAGTATTGGATTCAGGGTCAGCAGATAAAAAACTCTCCCCATCTCCTTCTGCTGATGATGGGACTAGTCCCGAAAGGACTACAGAGAATGAATAGATTTCAAATTTGAGGCGACGGACCTATTAAGTAACAATTTTATAATTTTATATTATGATTTTGTCTCGCGTCGTAGCCGAGTGATTAAGGCAAGATGTCTTGGCGCAGAGCTACGGGACTTGCGCTGGTTCGAGTCTCCATGGGGGATAAAAAATTATTTTGGAATTTCGGCCAGTATGGGACCGGTGCCCACCCAGCATCGTGAGGCATTTGGGTAGCTACAATAACTAGCGACTCCAGGTTGAGAAGATTGGCTATAACGGCTGGGGGATCCGACATTCTGACCACATGTCACCCCTACACTGGCTTATGATCGTCTATCTCTGTAATTAACACATGTGGACGTGAGGTAGGCTGGTAGGCCAAGGGCCTTCTAGGCCTGTCGCGCTTGGAGTTAATTAAAATTAATTTAAACTTACCTACCTTGAAATTTCTCTCAGAGAAACGTCTTGATGTACCAAGACCGTGTCCAAAAAATAATCTGCATTTTAGCTACAAAGCACAGAAATCGAGCCAGAATCCTGTAATGATAACCCACTGTACGGAACAGATCTACATCCCTGCATGAGTTAAGAGCGGAGTGAAGTGAGTCGGGACGCGGCGCGAACGGCGGGTAGTGAGGTTTTTCGAATTTGCCCAAACAGGAGTTGTAATACTTCCCTATACTTTAAATGAGAGATTTAACGCTGGATTTAGTGTCTTGCAGTTCAAAACGGCAGATATATATCTTTTTTTTTTTTTGACACGGCCTTTGTGCATCACAACGCTTCTCTGGGAGAAATTTAAAGGTAGGTTTCGGCATGTAATGGTCGACAGTTCCCTTATTAGTAACTTTTTCATGAAAACAATCGTAAAAGCTTAATTCCTTTCAAATTCACTAAAATTATTTTAAGACTTCACTGCTATA
Source organism: Diploptera punctata (assembly GCA_030220185.1). Taxonomy (NCBI): domain Eukaryota; kingdom Metazoa; phylum Arthropoda; class Insecta; order Blattodea; family Blaberidae; genus Diploptera; species Diploptera punctata. The sequence continues at coordinate 370,801 of JASPKZ010007506.1, forward strand.
TTTGTTATTTCTCTAAATATAGAACAAAATTGCTTCTTTCCAATTGCCTCATCTTCATGAAAAATTTACCTCCAAATAGTTTATTTTTTCATACAGTTATCCATATTTGATAAAAATGATTCTCACTCTTGTTGCTTATCTGTAATATTTATTTCAGGATTTACAGTTCTAATCCTACAAAAGCATTGTCGATAGTACCTCGTATCTTTACTGCCAACCATAATAATATTACACATCGGAAGCTTATGGGGTTTTCGACATTATCTTTATATATAAAAAAACATTGTGATTCTGTCTGTCCTTTATGGTCTCAAAAACTACGGGGCCGATTTGAATGGGCGTTTTCACCATCACTTAGAGAATTTTTTAGGGACCTTAAAGTAAATATTTTTGTACGTACTATAGGACCGAAGTTAAAAAAAATGTATCGGTGCACTAAAAAGTAGCTTTTCGGACGCTTAATGGCTTACACTTCCTAAACTATAATAATTACACCAAATTAATGTATACAGAATTAAATATCTAAAAAAAATTCTACAAAAGAATCCGCGACAGCATATCTTTTACGGATAATTCACAATAACGTTTTTTGCACGATAGTGCGTTCTATCATACTTACAGCAGTGGCGACCATAATTGAAAGTTCAATTTCCTAAATTTCGGGGTTGCCAGCCTATAAATAACTAAGTAACTATACTGTAATTTACAAATTACCTACCTAGTACGGGAAGTAAAATCACTGCCCTTTATGTATACTCGTACAGTGTATAAGCTTATACAAAAATATATCCAAAAGATAGTATTAATATATATTATACGAAACAAATCACTGCATTTTAAATGAACTGAACTTTGTTTGAAACAATATAAAACAATTGATTCGTACTTGCCGTCATTTTATCCCTGATTGGTGTCACGGACTGCTGTAGTCTCAACTAAATTATTTTCGGCGTTTATCGTGTAAACATTGGACCGACTGTTAACGTTCGTCAGTTGTTTATAATGAACACAAATATTTCCAACAAAGGTGTTATTAGTTTACTACATTATTATTCATTATTTTGAAAACACCATCGTGCAAAAAAAGAATGTACAACGCAGGTTTGTGAACTTGTCGGAAATTAAAATCTCGCTATCGCTCGGTTTTTAATAATTTCCTCACTACTGTAAAAACCACTTCCCAACCTCGCATTGTAATATATTGCCTTCCAGCTCATTGATACCAAGAAGATCGGGATAAGTAGATTCCCTGGCGACGCCGCGCTGGGTAATCAGATTACAAAGACTTCCAAGAATACAATATTAAACCTTAAATTGCCACTGTATTCTGTAGGATACATCAAATGGTTTAAGTTATGTAATATTTTTAATAAAACAGAAGAAAGCAATCGAGATAATAATTACTTAAATGTGTGTCAAATTACACAATATATCTGAAATAATAGTTATGCATGATTTAGTTTTCAGTGCGGTCCACCACATTTAAGTAACTGACACGAGAAAATATTGTTTTGTCAATTTAAAGGTTAATTATGATCATATTTGTCTGATATGTGACCAAATTATACTTGCTAGTTTATACATAACCTGTTTAAATTATTTTGTACAGGAAAGTGCGTTCTGTCGTACTTAAAGCAATGACGTCCATGATTGAAAGTTAAATTTCCTAAATTTCGAGGTTGCCAACCTATAAATAACTAAATAATTTCACTGTAATATAACAAATTACCTACCTCGTGCGGGAAGTAAAACCACTGTCCTTTATGTATAGGCCTATTAAGTACAATGTAAAGTAAAGTGATCCCACAACAGACCTCAGGAGGCCCTTGGGGTAGTAGGATGTTAAGGCTCCCACTTTTTCTAGACAATCGGCACTTTATGTCAGCCGGGTTGTCAGCCCTGCGTGACGGCCGCCTTTACCCCCAGAACAAGCGTCTACCCAAAAGGTAGTGTTAATATACATTATATGAAACTGCATTTTAAATTAACTGAACTTTATTTGAAACAATATAAAACAATAAATTCGTACTTGCCGCCATTTCATACTGATTGATGTCACGGCCTGCTGTAGTCTCAAGTAAGTTATTTTCGGCATTTACCGTATAAACACTGGCCAGTTGTTTATAATGAACGCAAATATTTCCAACAAAGATATTATTTTACTATTATTTTATTATTTTGAAAACACCATCGTCCAAAAAATAATGTACAACGCACGTTTGTGAAGTGTCTTACAGAGAATTAAAAACTTTGCAATCGCTCGGTTTTTAATCGCGTCCTCACTTCTGTAAAAAACCACTCCCAACCTCACATTGTAATATACTATTGTCCAGGCGAACAACATCTGAAGCTCATCCATTGTTATTAAGTCTGTACCATACCAGTTGGATTATTAGAAATTAAATGTTTGTTGTAATTAGAATTAGGCCTATAGCAAACAGGCAACTAATGCCTAATCCAGGAAGTGCAGAAGAAGAAGAAGCAAATGGTTTAGACTAGACATCCAATTCTGCAGGATATTCAGAACATTTCGACTTGAAGTAAGTAAAATATGTCTTGATATACTATGCATACACCAAAATAGGGTATTTACAATAATACATTAATGATAGCGAAAGAATGAGGTAACATTTTACTCGCTACACTTCTTTTTATCAATGTCTCCAGGTTGTCTTTATGACATTTCTGGTATTCTCTCCTGGCATTGGGAAAAGTGTTATCAACTTGTTGAGGCGCCTGGAAGGCAAGATTACGTTATCCCGATAACACGATAGGTGGTGAATGATAATGAAGGCCCAGGAGAGTCCTTAAAACTAAACTTAACCTAAATCCAGGCCATGGGATGTCACAGGAATAATTCCCTTTCAGAAAAAAATCCTATGGTCTGACCGGGAATCGAACCCAGGACCCCTGAATGTAGTCACAAGCTGTGACTACTAGCCCACGGTCACAGCTGTGGCCGATCATCCAACAAATATAGGAATAATATGTGGTCAGCATGTCTAACTCCCCAGCTGTTATATTTGATTTTCTCAACCTGGAGCCACTATGTATTGTAGCAATCCGAATTCCTTACGATACTAGATGTGCACCGAAACCACATTGGTCGAAATTTCAAGAGAACATTTCTTCCCTCTTGGAGTTTCGAACCAGCGCAAGTTCCGTAGCTCTGTACGAAGGCAAAGTCCCTTAAACCGCTCGACTACAGCACGGGACATTTTAGCTTTTACTTCTGATCAAGTCACTGTTTCCAATTTAGACCCTATAATTAATTAGACAACTGTAATTATTATAAATGTTTGAACTGTCGCATCAATTTAATTAATTTATAAGAACAATTAAGTATTGTAGACTGCGATGGGCAGGACATGTGGCATGAGTGGGAAATGAAAGAGGGGTTTGGAAGCTTCTTGTAGGAAAACCAGAGGGAAAACGCCCAGTTGGTAGACCAAGAATGAGATGGGAGAATAACATTAACCATGATTTGAGGGAAGTAGATTATACAGGGGATGATTGGAAAACATTAGCCCAGGATAGAGATGTGTGAAGAGCTTACGTCTGCGCGGGTTCGATAGTGCCAGTGAGTTAGTTAGTTAATTGGTATTTTTAGTTAATGTAGGTCAGTAAAGGTAACCCTATATCAAAAGCTGAGTTTGCCATATATTTGCTTAGATCAGTGAAATATCATATTTACATTATGCTAATAATAACGGTTCGTTGCCGACACAATTAAAGTTTACAGAAATGTGAATTTTCCGCACATCCCGCGCCGTAGCCGAGTGGTTAAAGCAAGATGCCTTGGCGCAGAGCTACGGGACTTTCGCTGGTTCGGGTTTCCATGGGGGGAAGAAATTTTCTCACGGAATTTCGACTAGTATGGAAGCGATGTCCATCCAGCGTGGATGAAATTTGGGTAGCTGCAATAAGTAGCGGCTCTAGGTTTAGTTGTGAAAACCTGCTATAACGACTGGGAGACCCAATGTGTTGACCGCATGTCAACCCTATAGTGGCTGGATGTGAGGCGAGCAGCCGGAAAATAGGCCTTCTAGTCCTGTCGTGCCACGAGGAGAGAATTTTCCGTGTTTTCTTTGTTTCAATACGGTATAATATTATATAGGTCTATATGTTTTTTTTTAGATTTTATTTTGCACCTGTGTCCATTAAACTAGTAAATTAAAGAATAATTTATAGGATACCACA